>PVJC01049361.1:0-12218 GCA_004026665.1 Murina feae | reverse complement strand
TTTTTTTCACAGCTGCATAGTATTCTGTAGTGTTATTTGACTTTTAATTTTGTATTGAATTTACTGGGTGCCCTTGGTTCACAAAAACATACAATTTTATTCCACATGTTGATTCGTGTAACGGTCAACACAAACATAACCCATATGCAGGACTATTCCCTTACCAGTAGGTGCCAGAAACACCCTATATGTATAATCATTAGAGTGTGTACTTCATGAGGCAGAAACAATATCAATTTTATAACACAAATGCAACCTAGAAACTAGCACCTGTGCCTGAAACATACAGGGTGTTAATAACATGTCAAGTATACAACATTCTGAATTAGTCATTATCTCCATTTTATGGTAGAGAGACAAAATATTAACATATTAAACCATCTCACCGTTTCTAGTCATGATCTAAATATAGAGCTGAGAGATTCAAAACATTATTTGGATATATTCGTAAACTGATCAGTAACTGTGAATCTGAGTGGTTTCCTTAGCTATCCTCCAGACTCACTTGAAATCCATAAAGAACAAGCAGAGGATTTGGAAATGCTATTGGTACAGTTATTACAGTGGGCACCAAATTCAAGACATACGGTTTTTAGAGAAATACTGGGACAGACTTTTGAGAACGTTGTCTGTGCATGGCTTATTATATGAATGGGAGTTATTTGATGGTTAAAAAAAAAAAAAGTACTTCTTATACTTTTTGGTTTCCTTACTAATTCATACATGGTCTGGCACATAGTAGATTATAAATCAGAGTGCTGTCCCAAATTGTTCTAATCAAAGCCAATCATGGGGATGTGATGGGAATGGCTTTTAACATCACATCAAATAAATTAAGTGGTTTCTTTGTAGGAAGCCAGTATTTTTGTTGTTGCTGTATTGTGTGTTTTCTTAAGTAACATGATCAAAAGCGATGGCTGCATTGATCTCTCTTCCTCCTTCATACTGGAACTTTATACTGGGGCAGCCTTAAAGATCTTACCAGAGAACCACTTTTCCATTAATTATGTACCACCCACTGAGTCCTATATCAGGAACTCAAAACTCAAATATATTTGTATGGATATCTGTTCATTATCCCCACCCCCATCCCCAGCATTACAAATTGGAAATGTGATGGGAGTCTGGACTTCAACTCTTGTAGTACTAGTGACAGAAATATTTTCCTATACACCAGCGAGATAAAATGTTTTAAATTTAGGTGTCTTAGCCACTGTTGTTATCTGCTATAGGATTATGACAGTGCTATTTCCTTGACTAAGGGGAAAATACTCATTAACATATTGAAATATTTTTGAGTGATTATTTAATGAAATTATAGATAGTAATAAGTATACTAGAGGCCCAGTGCATGAAAATTCATGCACTGGAGGGGGGTGTCCCTCAGCCCAGCCTTCCCCCTCTCACGGGAGCCCTCAAGGGCAGGAAGTGACCCAGAAATCGGGGGAAGGCGATGCCCCACCACACCTCTGCTGCTGCCACTGCCGGCAGCACGAGCCTTGGATGGCCCTGGCTGGGTAGCCACCATCCGAGGCTTGCTTGCACCTCAGGCAGGCCCTGGGCAGCTGGGGGGCTGAAGGGACTGGGCGCCACCATCTTATAGCTGTGGGTGCTGCCATCTTTGAGGGCGGGGCAGTCAATTAGCATATGCCCTCCTTATTGGCTACGGATACCACCTTTTTTGAGGGCAGGGCAGACAATTAGCATATTTCCCTCCTTATTGGCTGTGGGCGCCGCCATCTCTGACAGTGTGAGGGTCAATTAGCATATTCCCTCTTTATAAGATAGGATGAATGTCATGTTAAAGGGAGGGAACTTATTGTTATGGAGAGGAAAATTAATGCAAGGATAATTTTAGTATCGGGGAGACTAGAGACCTCTACTAACCAAATCCTTCACAGATACAATATCTTAAGTTGTACCCAGAAACTACCTAATAAACATCATCACAATTTCCACTCCTCTTTATGAGAATACTAGTGGCCCATTGCAAGAAGATTCCTGCAAGAATAGAGCTTCCTGAGCCAGAGCGAAGCAGAGAAGGGAGCGAAGCCCCCCTCGGCTCTGGTCTCTGCCGCCTGGCTCCTATCTCTGCTGCCTTGGCTCCCGTCTCTGCTGCCTCGACTCTCTGCCACCTCCATTCCCTCCCGTCTCTGCCACCTTGGATCGCTCCTGTCTCTGCCACCTCAGCTCCCTCCCTTCTCTGCCACCTCAGGTTCCTCCCTCCCTTCCCCCTCCCTTCTTCGCCATCTCCGCTGCCTGGGCTCCATTCCCTTCTCCATGGCTTGGTTCCCTTCTGCAACACTTGGCTTCCTTCTATGCTGTCTTTAGTCTTTGCTCACCTGTGTATGCAAATTAACTGCCATCTTTGATAGGTTAATTTGCATATAGTTGCTCTGATTGGCTGGTGGGCATGGCTTGGCTGGTGGGCATGGCTTAGGGGAAAAGGAGTGAGAGTTCATTTGCACATTACTCTTTCATTAGATTAGATGAATGCATAATTGTATGAGGCCACTTCCTTGCATCATTAATTTTCTTTTCTTTTTTTATCAAATTTATTTGGATGACACTGATTAACAAAATTATACAGGTTTAAGGTGCACAATTCAACAATACACTGTATTGTGTGTTCACCACCCTAAGTCAAGTCTTCTTCCATAACCATTTAGCCCCCCTTTACCCTCCTCCACTTCCCCCTAGCCCCTCTCCATTCATTATAATGGAACTTTGAATAGAGAAATATTTTTCAGCCATTGTATAATGTATAACATGGCCCATGAACCCAAAATAGCAAAGCTAATGTTATTCCTCACACAGGAATTAATAAAGATTTTTAACTTAAGATTTTAGTTAGTAACTTAGAATCAATCCCTACACCCAAACATATTTTTAAGACAGAAACCATGTATATTTTTGTCTTTAAAAAGCATTTTTGAAAGCAAGGGCGTAATGAAATGGATTCATTATTGTAGAGATTACAAGTGAGTTCTTTATGATTAGTCATTTTGTAGTACGAAGGAAAATTCATTCAGTAATATTGAAGATTATTGATCTAATTCCTTAGGAAAAAAAGGTAAGAAAAGTCTACAAGTCATCTTTAGTAAATAGTACTTAAGAGAGGACGAATTTATAGCAGTTACACGTGAAAGAGGACCAGTGGATTGATCATGTAAGATTCTCCAAATAAAAAGTTCGGAGCCTAATCTATGCATGAATAATAGATGAGCTGCATTACACAGTGAGGCTGGGTATGGCACAGGGTCAGTTCTGTTAGGTCTGAGTCAGATGTTAACACTCCGTGATCACAAGCTGGGGACTTCCATTTAATTGGATGCTTCTTGTTCAGAAAAGAGCACTGCATGTTGGCTCTTGGCCATATCTGTCAAGTTCCTAGATGAAAAAATTGAAAGGTATTGGCTTTATTCATGAATAGTTTAGTACCTAGTAAATAAAGCCTCCTCCCATCTCTGTTTCTCCACACTTGAAAAAGAAAAGGCATGTTGGTCTCTATAAAACAATCCTGTTTCTTCCTACTCTTTCCACAGGAAATTCTCCCTGTTTCCCCAACTCACTTGGAGAGTAATACCAAGGAATTTCTTCTCATTCTACCTCCAACCGATCTTTATGCTTCCAAGCATCTTCTTATGTGAGCATGAGTAGGGTAGATGAAAATGGTACTAATAAGGAATTTGCAAGGACCTGGTTCACCTCGCCCTAAGTTTCCTCCTTTCACAAGTTCTCTCTCATCTTCCCAGGAGAATGTAGTTTTCTTGCTGTATTCCTAAAAAGAATACAATAATACTGTTACAGCCAAGGATGGAAAATAAGTTCTATGATTATGTAAATGCATTCTCAGTCTCTAGCATAGGACCTTGACCACAGTATTAAAAAATAAGATAACTCATGTTAAAGCAAGCGTTTATGCTGTGTTTTCTGACATTGACTTAAAATTTGCATCATCCTTTTGTATTCTTCCATATGCCAAAATTGGAAATGTGGAGGTTAGGGCATTTAAGAGTGATTATTTATGTATATGAAGGGAATTATTTTATTCTGTTTGTCTTCGCTTTTCCAGCTAAACATCTGCCATGTCTCATTAGTAACATTAACTCAATTATAAAGGTTTAAGGAATGTTAACTCCAAGTCATGTCCTGTCCTCAGCATCTTTCTATGCTTTATTTTTCTTAATCTTAAAAAAATCCATAGAATAGGTGTTATTATTTTTGACCTTTCTAAGTGGCAGATTGTTTGCAAATAGGGTCACAATAAGCCCCTCTCCCCCATCTTCAACTGTTGGAAATGATTCACATTACTCATCACTTTCTCTTTCTCTTTAGTGAGTCCTCACTGAATCAAGAGGTAGTCACTTCATTAAGAGAACATAAAAACAAACAAACAAACAAGCAAACAAATAACCTTTGTGTTTCCTAAGTACATTTCTAATAAGAGCACTTCAGACAGGAAACTGTGGGACCATGACGACATACCTGAGCTTGTGGATCGCCTTCTGAGCTTGAACCCCAGAGCCCCCAGTCCTGGCTTCTGCTCCCTGGGACTCCAGTTCACTCACCCTCTTTCTGCTGGAGCACAAGGTGGGTGGCTCCACAGGGAAAGTTGTGCCCTGGCCCTTTAAGAGAGTGCCTGAATTTCCAGCCACCCTGCTGCTTTTCACAGCCAGATGTTTTGTGGGTACCCTTCTCCATGGTGGTGCTCTCTGCTGGGGGGCCCAGCTTGAAAATTAGACTGCAGAGTTCTCAGTAGTAACTCCCACAGCTGAGATATCTCTCCGGAACCTCAGTGGCTGTGAGTGGGCACTTGGCCAGCCTTTTCGTCCCTCGACCCCTCTTGCCAGTCTCTGTGTGGTCTCCACTTTTGGGGTTCTCTCCTGAGAGTTTCCCATGGATCATTCAGGAAGTTTTTCTGTGTTTTCATTGTAATGCCAGTTTGTTCATGTCCGTGCAGCATCCACTTCCTCCACCGCCATTTTTTTGAGTTTGTGGATCTCAATTCAAAGAACCCTAGGATGTCAAGAGTTAAAATATAATTTCATCACAATGTAAAGGCATCAGAGGTGATGCGCCATCATGCATATGAATACAAAGTATTATAGTTTTACATGATCTCAAGGTGGCTCATGGATTCCTGTTAGCTTTTTGATGTCTGTGGGGGTATGGAAAGAGGAAAGCTCTGTGAAGGCAGGGAAAAGTCCTCAAGAGCTTTGCTTTAAAACCTACAGCAGAGAGCCTAGTAGGTATGTAATGCATACTCAATAAATACAGATTGTTGAGTTAATGAGTTACTTGTTTCACAGCATTTCATTAATTAGCTAGATTTGATTGAAGCACAATGACAAAATTTAATCCTCAAAATGGTCCCATTTGGTAATACACTTGCTCTACAAATGAGATAATTGTCACATTGAAGAGGCATCATTTGAACAGTTGCTTCTATCGCTAAAATATGTTATCACCTTCAATTCAACTAGACTATATTCATTCTACTGTGCTTGCTTAGACTATCTAAAAGCTTACTGTTCATTCATTCATTCATTCATTCATTCATTCATTCATATGAATCTGTTGAGGAATCAAAATGTGCTGTTTCATGATAATTGCGGGAGCACATTGGTGAGTAGAAACAGACATAGTCTTCACTTCCATAAAACTCGCAGTCTAATGGGGGAGACACTTCAATCCAATAGTCACACCACATATAAAGTTATTATTCTAATAGCTACAAACGAGGTACACATACATCTCAGAGGCTACTAATAAGAAATCTGGAATTTTATAAGTGGTCAAAGGTGATTTCACTTTAAAAGGATTTATAATGAGTCAATAAATGACCAAGTAAATATTTATAGTGAGTAAATAAAATGACTCAGATCAGGGATTCCCAGGCAAAGGCAACATTCATACAAATGCCCTCTGGCCAAAAGGAGCAGTATTGAGAGTGAGGGACTGGAAGACTCTGTAATGAGAAGGTGAAGGGAGCATTAATGGAGAGAGGTAGGCAGGGACTAGATTAGGCAGAGCCTTTGATGGTAACTAAGCATTTTCAATCTCATCTTCGGTGCATTGGCAAGACATTCAAAGCGTTTAAGCAAGGGTAAAACGTGAGCAGTTACATGCTTTGAAAACAAAAGAATGGGCCTGGAAGGTGTGGCCCAGAGATTGAGAATTGACCTATGAACCAGTAGGTCATGGTTTGATTCCTGGTCAAGGCACATGTCTGGGTTTTGGGCTTCATCCCCAAGCAGGAAGCAGCTAATGATTCTTCTCATCATTGATGTTTCTATATCTCTCTTCCTCTTCTTTCTCTGAAATAAATTTAAAAAAAAATTTTTTTTAAAGCGAGAAAACAAGGGTTGTCAATCCCCTCCTCCCAAATATAAACTTACTTAGAAGAGGCATCTAATTAATGGTTAGGAACACTCTTAGACTGTAATTATCTTTGCTCTCCGTTTTACCCATCAGAGGAGGAATAGAGAATTATCTTCGCTGATGCTTTAATCACTGGAGAAGTGTTCCACTTGATCAATGCACAGAGTTTGTTGAATGCTGTTTACTTTACAATAACTGAAAATCCCCCAGGGTCATGCTTGTGTTCTGGGTACAAATTTCATCATTATTAACAAAAAAACAAAAAACAAAAAAAAGAAAAGAAAAAAAATCCAATCCAGAGTTTGTTTCCCAAAACTGAAAGTTGCTTTAAAAATACTTTAACAACATGGCGTTATCAATGGAATCATTAATTAAATTACCTAATGACAAAATTTAGGAATCAATTACAAAAATAATTAAAGTAATGAGACTAACGCCATTTAAAAGATAGTATAAGGAGAGTCATTCTGTGAAATGGCAGTTGTCCCCGGACACACTTCATAATTACAAACACTTAAATGCATTATTGGTTCCCAAATGGCCCCATATGGGGTACAGAGGAAATAGTTATTCTCCAGATACTAATCTGAATTCCTTTCCAGAAATAAGTGATGTGTATTCATTTATATTAAAGTTGAAACATGCAGATAAACTTTTTTTTTTTAAATTGAGTTTACAGAGAGAAAGAGAGAAACAAAGACGAGAGAGCCACATCGATCCATTGCCTCCTGTTGACCCTGCAACCTGCTCATGTGCCCTGACCGAGAAGTGACCTCTCGGTGCATGGGACAACACCCAGCCCACGGAGCTGCACAGCCAGGGGGATACACGTGTTATTTTTAAAATGTAAAATAGTTTTAAAACAAAGGCAGGTAATTTCTTGGTCTGTGAACGTATCCTTAAGCTGTACCTACTCACTGGATTGGTTAAAAAAAATCTCCGACCTTTCACATCACCTTTTTCCTTCTGAGTGACGAGGAGTATGTTTGAAACTTGGACTCCCGAAGAGTGTGTAAAGTCCTTGAACTTTGGCATGAACCATGCTTAGGTTCAGATTTCAGCTCTGCACACTCAGGTGGAAGGCGACGTTAGGTCAAATCCTTTACTTCACCCTTAGAAGTGGTAATGTTCTTCACAGCTATGTCCCAGACCTTATTTGAGAATTAAATGAAATACTACATGGAAGGTTGCCTACACCATAAACATCATGATCGGTACTTATTAATGTGTTAAGTACTTTTGGGTATGCAAGGAAGGTGTTTTTAAAGTTTCTACAGTGCATTGTTTGATAAAGTATTTTTTACCTTGATAAAGTTTTGATACAGTATTTTTTAGTATAATTCAAAGTTTAAAAGTGTCTCTATCTAGCCCTAGCTGGGTGCTCAGTGGTTAGAGCGTCGGCCCTCGGACTGAAGGGGTGAAGGGTCACGGGTTTAATGCCATTTAAGGGCACATACCTTGGTTGCAGGCTTGACCCTCGGCCCCACATGCGGGAGGCAACTAATCGATGTGTCTCTCTCACATTGAGGTTTTCTCTCACTGTGTCTCTCCCCCTCCCTTCCACTCTCTCTTAAAAAAAAAAAAAAAAAGCCGATGGAAAATATATCCTTGGATCAAATGTAACAACGACAAAAGAAATGGCTCTAATTATTCCCTTTATTTCAGGACATAAGCTCCAGGTAACATGATGCTTCCCTTTTCAGTCTTGCTGGCCATGTCTGCCCAATCCAAGCTACCACCCTTAGGCTTTTCCCCTTTAGTACAGGAATCCTCCCGCTTCCAGGGTTGAAAAATGAAGGAGGTCTATAGTTTGATTTTCGTTTTGAATATATTTCATTACTATTTCCAGAAAGAGTTTTATATGGAGTAACATGACATACATAAATATGGAAACAAACATAAATACAAACAGACATATTGTTCCAGGGTAATAATTCTCAGCTGTACCTTTAAACGCCTCTGGGTGTAATCTACGCCAGCGGCCATAAAGTCTGTATAAATATATGTGAGATCCTGGGAGCCCTGGTCATTTCAGTGGTCAGCTCTCCTGCCCGCCTGCTTCTAGATGGACACACCTGTTATCACTGGTCCTCCCTAAAATTTGGTAACTGATTTCAGTCAGTCTTACTTGTGTGTACCTGAAACTAATTGTATTCACTTCTCTGAATTGGGTATCTCTGTAGATGACCTGGGCTCATGGGGAGTGATGGGGAGTAGGCTTACCCTAAATAGGGTGGCTTGTACGTGGGGTCAACCCATCACTTCTGCATGTTGAGTTCTGAAAAAGTTCCATGTCAAGCTCGGGGGCTAGCCACCTGCCATATGGAGTTATCTGCCTCTTATCCCTGTGCATCTTGTAGTCACATTGTCTACATTGATGTTTTACAGAATGAGAGTCCCGAAAAGCTGGAAAATCACTTCCCATGTCTACCACCCACCAGTTTACTCTTGGGTATTATAAACTCCATAATTTAGAATGCTCAGATAATAGAAATCTATCCCAATATCAAATTCACCCAGTTATTTGGAAAGACAAAAGGGATGCAATGCTTAAATAAAGATGTGACAGGATTAGCAACCAGTGGAGATCAGAAATGTGAGGGGGGGAATTTATTTTTTCCCTTTCAGTTAGCAATTAGACAGCTGTATTTTGTACAAGCTAAAATTGATACCCGGCATATTGTGCTCAAGTTGCTTGAGCAAAAATAGAATTGAATATAAGCCATGAGGGAAAAAATTATTCCTGTAAGTCCATTAAGACAATCTCACCCATGTCTGGCCTGCGTTTCCAGATTCATGACTAAGTGAATATTTCCCCCCTTTTCTTATCTACTTTCTCTATTCTTCTGTTCTCTCTCTCTCTCTCCCTCTTTCTTCCTCCCCCCTCCCTACCTATCTCCTTTTCTTCTTTCCTTCGTTTATCTTTACTTTTGTCTTCAACAAGACAAAATTTCAACAACAGCAAAAAAGAAAACCTAATGGTAAATACTAAAAAAAAAAAAAAAGAAGAATAAGTAAACAAATGAGTTGGGAAAAGTGAGGTGCACAATTAGAATCTGGAATCTTCTCATACCTATGGAGCCATCCATCCATCTACCGAACTTCTTATCATGTATGTATCCATTTTCTCTAAATAAAACAAATACGGACAAATTTGACAGAAATAATAGCCTTTGAGTAACTTTCTTTTAGCTCATTGAAGTAGTCTAGCTCATGTTTTACAAACTCCACTGAAAGAACATATTTACTTATTTTTGGAATCCATGAATAAAATACAGAAATTTTTGTGGCAGGCTACATATACTCTCTGGAGCCAACACTTGATGTTACACTCTGCTCAGATACAAGCATTCAGGCCAGTTTTATTTAACCAATGTAGTATGTATTAAGAAAAATAAAGGATGATAATGGGTGTTTATACCATTGTCTGCCTTTCACTTCTTGAGAGATTTTTAAAAAAATGATGAATGAGTAGAGTAATAATGGCATCGTCTGCCTTCTGATGTGGCTCATATTTAGGGGAAAGCTGAGACTGGTGGGAGAACTGGGGGTCTCTATCATGCATTAATACAAAACCACTCTATAAAATCCCTCAGAAAAAAATACACAGCATCTTGCATGAAAATTTTCCATTAGCATTTTATTGTGCCAATTATATTGCAATTACTACTATGTTCACAGTCCTCTGAGTCACTCCATTTTGAGTGAGATCTTAATAATATATGTAAGAGCATTATACCTGTGTTCGTACTATTATTGATCTAACACCATTAACGTCCGCAGCATTTTTAAGACCCATTACTTGCTGTATAGCAGCCCTGCCTGGCAAAAGCACATCACTTTCTCTGTTAAAGTTTGTCGGACAACACACAAAAAAGCAATTTTACCTGCTACAGTGCATGTCTGCCTGCTTGATAATGTCAATCAATAAGTGAATTCGCTTCCCTTGTTCTCTGGTAAGCAAGATATCTGCCCCATTTCAGATGCAAACAAAGAGAAAGGAGCCAAGATACGGGTAGATCAAAATAAAGTGTGTTGGATGATATTTAATGGGCATTTGGAGAAGATTGGGGCTTTGGTGGTAGAGACACTGAAAATTATATCCCCTACAGAAAATACCGACTAAAGAAGCCATGGCAACAGCAGGGTAATGGCCTGGAGAAAAGTCTAAACAGAGATAGGTTTTTTCTTCCTTCTTTCCCTCCCTTCCTCCCTCCCTCCCTCCCTCCTTTCCTTCTTTCCTTCCTTCCTTCCTTCCTTCCTTCCTTCCTTCCTTCCTTCCTTCCTTCCTTCCTTCCTTCCTTCCTTCTTTTCTCTCTCTCTCTTTCTCTCTCTCCCCCTCCCTCTCTCTCTCTCTCTCAAAGATACATTTTTATTGATTTTTTGGGAGAGGAAGGGAAAGGGAGAGAGAGATAGAAACATCAATGATGAGAGAGAATCATTGGACGGCCACCTCCTGCACAACCCAAAACCGTGAATGTGTCCTGACCGCGAATTGAACCATGACCTCCTGGTTTATGGGTTGTCCCTCAACCACTAAGTGACACTGGCCAGACTCATTTATTTCTTCATAGGGTTGTGATGGAAAGCCATTTGAAGTGATGTACATTTTAAAATATTCAGGGGAAAATACACCACTTTATCATAATCTTGTCTATTATCGATCTCACTGTCTAATAAGGTTGGTAGCTAAATATGGAATGTTTATGGAATATTTTTGTCTAAGTATCTGTTATCTAAATTTCTATTTCTACATGCAGAATGGGGAAGGGGCATTATGAAGACAGTTACTATCCTATATAATAAAATGCTAATATGCAAAGTGTCCCCTTAGGAGTTTGACTGACCAGGAGTTTGACTGCTCACTATGATGTGCACTGACTACTAAGGGGTGGTGTGGAATGAAGAAAGACCCTGGCCAGCAGCCAGCAGCTGGAGGAATGAAGACCCCAGCTGGCAGCTGGAAGGCCCCAATCATCCCTGATCACCAGCCAGGCCTAGGGACCCTACCTGTGCATGAATTTTGTGCATCAGGCCTCTAGTTTTTAAATAATACTTTAGATGAGTTAGGGCATTTCAAAAGAGGCTCAAAGACGTGGAAAGCATGTTAATAGTGAGCCAGAGAGTTACATGAGTAGTTAAATCTCACTAGTCACGTCCACTGGGTTGGCCACTGAGCAGATAGAGTTTGGCTCATGATATGTCTCTGCTCAGATCCCTAGTTGAATGTTGATATGGATGAAAACGAAATGTGAGCCTGAGGTCAAACTGTTGCAATAGTGCATGTTTATGACAGTCATACACACATATCAGTCACACCAATCACCTGAGCTGCCCTGGGATCAATATTTCTGTCTGGTTCCTTGAAGACAAATGCTGTCCCCTGATTTCTTTCTTACTCTGTTGTATTACACAAATCGAGGCCTCTGTTTTGTTCTTGATTTTGTTTGTCTAATGATTTCATGTATCTGATATATTGCCCCCCTTCAAAAAAAAAAAAAAAAAGCAATATAAAAATTAGGAAGAAAAGAAATATAAGGCTACATTCATAAAAGTCAGGATTTTTTTTTTTGTACTAAAAGTATTGCGATTTCTATAATAATATATCCTAACAGCTTTTAGGTATTAGGATAAGATCGACACTTTGGAGTCTTGCCAGGGAAAGAGACAGAAAAGGTTTACAAAGAAATGATTTCCAAAATAAAAGGAATTTAAAGAGTTGAAGGACCAAGAAGGGATGGTGCGGCAGTAAGAGACTGACAGTGAGAAGTCCTTAACCCCAGAGAATTCTGGGAAGCAAAGGAGAGGCTCAGGCCAATGGCAGCTGGAACAGT
>PVJC01049360.1:0-12198 GCA_004026665.1 Murina feae | reverse complement strand
AGTTCTTAGCATTTGCAGGAGTATGGATGGAGCTGGAGAACATAATCCTAAGTGAAATAAGCCAGTCAATGAAAGAAAAATACCACATGTCCTCACTCATCTATGGATAATAATAACCATTATAAACTGGTGAACAAAAATAGATACAGAGGCAGAGCAGCATCAAACAGACTGTCAAATTACAGCAACAAGGACAGGGACATTGGGGGGCGTAACAGATCAGCCAAGGGACTTTGGTGCATGCATTTAAGCATAACCAATGGACACAAAACACTGGGGAGTAGGGGAGGCTGGGAGAAGGGCAGGGGGAAAAAGAGATATAAGTACTAATCTTTGTAAAACTTTATGTAATAATAATAAAAAAATTTCTTAAATTCAAAAAAATAAAATAAATAAAAAATAAATGTCTGTTAAGCAATAGATTTTTCATTTAATGTATAAGAATTTGATGTCAAAAATGTAAAATAAAATTGATGCTCTGTAAGGAAATAAATCCCAGAATGAAGAACAATTTAAATCAGGATACAAGGTCAAGATTGCTGAGGGTATAAGGGTGCAGAACCCAGCAATAGTAACTTGTGAGTATTAGATATTTACTACTCATGAGCTGACTATTCATTTCTAAGATCCCGATGCCAAGTTACAAAGAGGAACATAGTAATCACCTCACTGTCTGTGTGGGAGATATTGAATGATAGACTTGCAGCGCTGTCTTCAGAGTCCTTGTTGAGTGAAGTCACAGGTCTTGATCACTCCTTCTTGCAGCAATACTTAAAAAACCACTTTAAATGTAAACTGAGTAAATGCTCCAATTGAAAGACATAAGGTAGCTGAATGGATAAGAAAATATGACCCACTATATGCTGTCTACAAAGAGATCCACCTCAGAATAAAAGATTCATACACACTGAGAGTGAAGGGAAATGAAGAAAAAAATCTCCATGCAAATGGAAACAAAACAAAGCCGGGGTAGCAATGCTTATCTCTGACAAAAGAGATTCAAAGCAAAGGCCGTAACAAGAGACACAGAAGGCAGTACATAACACTAACAGGATCAATCCAACAATTGGATAGAACCCTGGTAAACATAGATGCACACAATACAGGAAGGAGCACCCAAATATACAAAACATAATTCTAGAGGACTTTAACAGAGACATCAACAACAACACGGTCATAGTAGGGGCTGTAACACCCGCTGATGTCACTGGACAGATCTTCCAGACAAAAGATGCACAGGGAAATGGTTTGAGCCAGGACACAGAAGCCAGTCTGACTAGAAGGAGATTCTGACACAGCGATTCTAACTCGCGGTCCAGCTGAGCTCCTGCCTCGGGAATCCCGTGCTGCCCGTAGTGGACCCAGAGGAAAGGCGATTTCAGTGCATCAGAGGATGACACTAAGTTATTCTGAATTATAAAATCAAAGATTACATAGTTGTATTCATAAGGGAACTATTTTCCAAAGTACTAATGGAACTTCCTACATTATTGTTTCTAGAAAACCAGCATTCTTAAGGCTTGTTTTCACTTTGAGACCTGTCAGTGGTTGCACTAAAGCCCTACAGAACACCTTGCTGTGGTGGCACCGCTGTTGATGTCACATGGTTGGGGCCAAAGCCCGCAGTTGTGAATAGATCTGGGCCTGGAGCACTAGGAAGATACGTGCCACTCCCGCCAGGAGCTCAGCACGCTGGCTGCCAGGCCGTGAGTGGTGGCTGGCGGCAGGCATTGCTGGTAAAATCAGACTTTTGGGAATTTGCAAGTTGGAAAACATTATTTTGGTAACAGTCAATGTGAAAAACATCTGATCTCAAATTCATTGGCCTCATTAATAATGAATGAAAGTTTATGGACAGAGTAATGGCACATGAACATGCAGTGCATGCTGTATGCCACATGCTGCCTCCAAGTCTTACAGTCCTTGCTGAACTTCATGTGACGAAATGAGAATGGAAGCTGTGAGCTCAGCATGTCTGCAGCCATGGAAACAACTGTGATTCTTTCACGGTGCCACCGCGAGCCTCTCAGCAGTGAGCAGATTAGGGGACCAGGGCACTTGCCATTAACGCTCTTCACTGCCATTGCTTGCGAGAAACCAGGGTGGGGCGGCATTCAGGTGGGTGAGCATGCTTCTCCCTCTGACACTTGGGTTCCCATAACATCTTACAGGTCAGGCCTCAGGGCTGACTTCTGCAGACTCACTCTGAGGACAACACCGAAGCCTGGGAGCTGTTTCTCCCATCCTCTCTGCTGTTTGGACTATTTTATCTGCTTTTCATCTTAGATGTAAAAATAGGAGAGGATTGAAAATATGTAAGTCAGATCTCTCTCTCTCTCTCTCTCTCCTTCCTTCTTTCCTTCCTTCCTTCCTTCCTTCCTTCCTTCCTTCCTTCCTTCCTTCCTTCCTTCCTTCTTTCTTATTCATGTTGCTTTTCTACCATTTCTAGAGTATTCTCTAGCACTTGACTGAAACATACTGGCTATTTGCATTACTATTCTTTTTCCAGACAGCAGAAGAGTGCTGCTTTTGGAATCAGATGAGCCTATTTGACTCTCACATCTGCTGCTTTTTTTTTGTTTTTCATTTGAAGAAGTTGTGTAATTTCTTGGAGCCTCACCATTTTCTCTTTGAAATGGGGACAGTGCTTTTTGCCACGAAGGGCTATTGTAGGGCTTAAAAAGAAAAACACATTGCCCGGTGCTTGGACCACAGTGATCTTGGTAAAAGCAAATGTTTATGATCTGACCTTTCATGTGGTTGGTGCCAGGCCCAGGCTGGGAGCAGTGGAAACCTTGGGAAGCGATGGGCTACACCCCAAATGGACCTGGCTCTCCAGGCTGCTGCTTCTTTCTGAGGCCCAGGCAGAGATGGCGCAACATGAAGCAACTCCCAGAGCCACTGGCTCCTGGGGCTTCCAGGACAGTAGGGTTCACTTTTCCAGAGAATGGTGTCTTCTCCTAGAAAGAGACAAATCTGACCATTGGCACAGAAGTCAAGGCATGGAGGACTAGAGCTCCCCAAAGACCAGCAAATGAACCAGGTGCCAAGTTTCTCTGTGCTGTGCTGGATATTCTTGCATCGGGTCACTCTCTCCAGGTGTCAGAGATTGTACGAGCAGTCGGTGATCATCATTATACCCCTCAGAGCACCATTTCCTGGGTGGCTGTTTTGTGCTGAGCACCAACATTCTCACAACCCTAGGATAGCTTTCCCCAAAGCAGGGCCTGGGACCACAGGTGAGTGAAGTTAGGGTATTTGGAGACATGACGTCAGAGATCAGGAGTGGGGGACCAGGAAGAGCAAAGTAGGGTAGAAAGGAAGGCCTCCCAATGTGGCTTAGGGGCTGCTCACAGCTGGGGCAACTGGGCTTCAATCCCACTGAAGGGCCTCTGGATAAACAGGCTTCGGACTTGTCTGGGAGACAAGGAAGTACTCACCCCTGGTTGCTGTCCTTCACTGGTCGCAGGTTGTGCTAAGCTGAGAGCCAGTTCTTCCGACTGCAGGTCAGGGCAGCAATGGCCCAGCTCTGGACTCCTGCAGGCACTGCAGGGAGGCTCGGGCAGCTGGCTGGGCTGGGAGATCCCTCTGTGCAGCCAGTTGGAGCAGCCAGGGCGGCCAAACCACGGGTCTAGGCAGGTGTGAGATAGGACACAGGCGGTGTCTAGCAAAGCCTTCCATCTTCAAGGCAACCCCCCAGGGAGGAAATGCTCACCACCTGCCTCATGGGTGGAGGGCTGAAGCTCAGGAGGGGGAGCAACTGGCTCCTGTCCATGCACCAAGCCAGCAGGGCCAGGACTGAAAAGTAGTCTGTTCTGTGTGGGCTCTGCCACGATGCTGGCCTGGGCACTTTGTTCCCCCACATCCTCTCCCCAGCCCTCTCTGCCCTGCCCGGGAAGATGGTCTATATGAATGGCGTCACAGTTCTCATTCCCCACTGGCTGCCCATGGGGTGTGTGATGGGGGCGCCTCTGAGTGGTCAAGGGGGAGGGAGTGAGGGCAGGGCAGCTCTTTGTTTGGATTCCTTCCTAGAAGGCTGCCTAGAGACTGTTTGGGCCCAGGTGAAAGGACACAGCTCTTCCCAGGAGGTGTGCCCGCACTTCTCTTCCTCCTGATTCCCATGAGCACCTCTTCCCTGCTCCTTCAACCCGGGCAGTAGTGGGACTGGCCATCTGAGACTTTCTTTGCTCTGCCCACCCTCTCAGCATGTCGAGTCTGAGCAAGCTGTGCTTGGGGATGCGCTGCCTCCAAAGTGGGGGAGTACAGTCCAGCACAGTGGCCCCTCACCTTGGCCTCAAGGTCAAGTACCCCCAGCAGAGAGCTCTGTCCAGTGACTAAGGATGCTCCCAGATGAGGCCTGCTCTGCGCCCAGGCTGTACTGAATGACATCAGGACACTTGCTCATGGTTTCTTCTTATCTAATTTCCATGCTGACAAACTTTGTTCCATGCACACAGTTCCTCTGAGGCAGAGAGCAGCTTAACAATGATAGCGTAACCTTCAGCTACACTTGGCTTTGATGTCCAGGCCACCTCTGCCTTCTTTAGTCAGGCGATGCTATTCTCTGAGGCGTTCTTACAAGTGGCTCTTACCTCTGAATGGGTGGTGTTTTCCTCAGGGAGACCAGAGGCGTTCCCAATATCTGGGAGACAGAGACGAGCCATCAGTTTATCAGGTGGTGAGCCTGCCTGATGGGCCACCACTCCCTCCGTGTAGCCAGGACTGTGTTCCATCAGCAGCCAGGACTTGGGGGAAGATGGGGAGGAGGAAGGGAGGGGAGCCCCACCTCCCTGCATGCATCAGCTCCGAGTTATGCCTCAGAACACTGCTAGGTACTTAGCAATCGTGCATTCATTTCGAATAATAAAAAGACCAGCTCTGGGCGTGAGCAAACATGTTTTTATTTCAGGTTTAGACATTTATTTTATGGCTCTCCTGCTGGGCCTCTGATCGTTCCCCTCTCCTTAGAACACAGAGGTTTGTTTATTAAAAGTAATAATAATAATAAAGTGGAGCTGGGGGCCTCTTAGCTGGCATTGGTGCAGATTTCAGTTTGCTCTTTCCCTAGCTTCCCTTCATTGCACTCTATTTGCTTGCATGTTTCATAAACAGCATGTGTCACGATGAACAAGTCAAGCTTCAGAATAACATGTCAGTAAAAGGATTGTTCATGAAAAACCCGGTCCCTCCAGTCTATAATTTACAAAAATACTGGCTCACAAAGTAAAATAATGGTAAGAAACGTGCTTCACTGCATAGAACCAGAGCATTGTAGTAGCAGAGCCGCCTTCCTGAGCCTGGGGCCTCTTTCTGTGGATGTGAGGACAAGGAGGGATGTTAGGATGTTTTCTGGCTTTTGCAGGGGAGGGGGAGTGTGGGAGGGGGCACTGAGAGGCTAGCAGAATGACGGACCTTCAATCCCTATCCTTCCAGAAACTGTGCTTAGGATGACGGGCTTGGCCTCTTATCAATACAACCTCAGGTCTTTCAGCTACAAAGTGGGAGTGATGGTAGCACATCATGCAGCTGTTGTACAGATTCAAGACAATACCCCACAGGTGACAAGCAGTGAGCAGCATAGCCAGTGCCCACTGCATGGCAGTTGTTTTCATTATTATGTAAGATTAGAGGCCAGGTGCACAAAAAATTGGGCACTCAGGGGGATCCCTCAGCCTGGCCTGTGCCCTCTCGCAGTCTGGGACCTCTTGGGGGATGTCCACCAGCTGGCATGCCTGGCCAGTGTGCATGAGGGGCTGATGGCTGTTTGCAGGCTGGCCAAATCCCCCAGTGGAGACCCTTACCCCATTGGGGTGTGGCCAGCCTGGGTGATGGGCTGAGGGACGTTTTCAGGCTGCCCACAGTCTCTTCAGGGTTTGGGTCTCTACTGGGGTGCCTGGAAGGAATCACGTATCTGGGATTTATTCAACTTCTATAATTGAAACTTTGTTGCCTTGGTCCCCCACTTGAAGCCTGGGTTTCTCCTGGCAACCCAAGGTCCCACCCCAGCAGATATCTGGGGTTTGTTTGTCTTCTATAATTGAAACTTTGTAGCCTTGACTAGTACTCAGGGCCCACAGGGCCCTGGCTTCCTCCATTGCCCTGGGCAACTCCAGTTCCATGGCTGCCACCATCTTAGTTGAGTTAATTTGCATATTTGCTCCTGATTGGTTGTTGGGTGTGGCTTGTGGGCATGGTTTTGGGTGTAAGGGAGTGAGGGTTAATTTGCATATTACTCTTTTATTAGATTAGATTACATTCCAAATAGCCGTCATTGTCAGAGATCATGTTTGTCTCAAAGGGCCTAGGGTCAGGGCCGGAGAAGATAAGATGATGCTGTTTAAAATGTGGGTCTAGGTAAACACAGACTCAGAAATGGAAGAAAACGTCATGGCAATGGCCTTTGCCATCTCAAGAGAAGAGGACTCCTCATGGCTGTGGGGTTGGAAGCAGCTCCCCAAGAACATGCTCACATGAAAAGGTGGTTATGGAGCAGGGCCTACAATGGCAGTGGAGTAGGTGGAGAACTACACATCCCAGGACCACACTGGAATTACAGCTGAAATATAAAAAAATCAACCTAAATAACCAACTGAAGACTGGAGAAACGGAAGTCTTATAACCAGAATTTATAGCAGCAGCCACATGGAGATTGACAGGAAGGGCAGGGCCACAAAAAGATCTGGCCCTGCTCCCACAGGCAGCTGAATTCAAAAGGGACATCTCAGCTTCCAAGGTCCCCCCTGAGGAGTGTGAGGTCTCAACCCCAAGGCAGATTCTCTCCAGTGTTGTCATAGCAACAGAACCCCATCCCCCTCCAACACCAGATTTGGAAAGAAGTGCCCACATACCATCTGGCTGTGAACATCACTGGAGACTGTCTGTCAGGGAGAGACAGAGGTCCGCTAGAAAGAGAGGTGCCCTCTTGAATGGTGAGTGCACAAATTCCCCTTCTCAGCCATTCACCCTAGGTTCCGGCAGAGGGAGGGCAGAGCAGACTAGAGCCCTGTGAGGAGAAATTAAGGTTTGTGTCCCTGAGCTGAGTTTCTCTTCCACCCCACAGATACCATCTCTTCTGGATAGAGCACCTGGCTCCTTAAGGCATCAGCCTGGAGGAATGCCATTGCCCCACCTCTGAACTCCCTGTCACCCCATCTGCTGAGGTCACTCCCTGCTGAGGACTTGGCTGCCTAGACCTGTGCAGAGAGATCCAGGCAGACCAAGGAGGTGTCAGTGACTGAGTTGTGTGCCTTTAGGAGGAGGGCTATGACCCCCACTTTTCTGGGAAACTGACTGGTGCCTCCCCCTCACAGGAGATTCACTGGCCCTGTCCTTTCAACTCCTAGAGGGCCAGGTCTGCTGAGGTGGTCCGGACAGACTCTGAGACAGACTGCCTGTGTGGCTCTGGTGATGGAACCATTCTCTTCACCTCCCCACAAACTTGACAGGCACCTCCTCTCTCACAGGAGATGCACAAATCCTGCCCTCCCAACTTGTGGTGGCGCCACTGCCGACCTTGGGATCTCCAGGAGGACTGGGTAGAATTCGACACAGACTCAGTTGTGTGGCTCTAGGACTAGGGCCATTTCCCCCTCACACACCTGACTGTGCTGAGCTTTCTCTTCACATGGTCCATCTTGGTCTATTTGGGCCTGATAAACTCTGCTGGCCTCACATTGAAGACTGCCCAACACTCCTCCTACCACCAAGGTCTGCAGGCATCTGGCAGGAGACAGCTAGACTTGACATACTCTGGGACTGTTGCTACGTGATCTCAGACCCAGCACTGACACTGAGCTTGAACCTGGATCAGGCTTGGTGAACAACACTTGCCGGTACCTGGAGACTCACCAGGAACTCACCAATGCAGCTGGAGTGAAGCCAGGGGCTCTTTCAGTGACAGCTTCACAGGCAGCCGCAGCAGAGGAGACAAAAGCAGATCTCAGGATGCTTCCGGTCTTTCTGATTTTCTCTCGGGCCAATGCTGGTGGAAACCAACCTTGATAAGCAGCCTGGTCCTTCCCAAGCACATTAAGCCTCAGAAAAGACAACCAAAAATTGTGGGTCATTTTTTAGCTCCAAAGAGATTGCCTAGGGCCAGTCTCGGGCAGAATCTGAGATTGACCTGCACCAGAGTCCCTCCCCAAAAATCCCAGAACAGACACACCCAGTGGAGAGCTTCAGACATCAAAGCAGGATCCAATTAGTTTCACAACTGGCATATACAAAGCCATCTCAGCAGCACAACACTCTGCTGAAGCACAATCACTTCCTGTTGTGGCACTTACACAGCAGCTAAGATGCTGTGGTCAGCATCTACCCACACAGTCAACAAGCCAAGGGTTGATCCCATGCATGAATGAGCCAACAATGATCAAGAGTCAATTATAACAGGAGAGATCACATAATGCACATAAGGGACATACCCAAAGCACCCAGCTCAGGTGATCAAGGAGACTGTGCCACTGGGTCTCACAGGTCACCTACTATATAAGACCACCCCCCAAGACTGGGAGACATAGCAGATCTACCTAATATATAGAAATAAACACAAAGAGGCAGCCAAAATCAGAAGACAAAGCAATATACCCTAATTTAAAGAACTAGAGAATCTCTAGAAAAAGAGCCAAATGAAATGGAGGTAAGATATTTACCAGACATAGAGTTTAAAACATGGTTATAAGGATGCTCAAGGAACTTACTGAGAATTTCAAGGAACTTAGAGAAAACTTCACAGCATGAAAAAGGACATAGAAGCCATAAAAAAAACCAGTCAGAAATGAAGAATAAAATAGTTGAAATGAAGAATACACTAGAAGGAATGAATGAAGCAGTCAGTTGGATAAAGCAGAGGGTAAAATCAGCAGTTTGGTAAACAAGGTAGCAGAAAACACCCAAGAGCAGAAAAAAAAAAAAGAAGTTAGCTCAAGGAACCTTTGGGACAACACAACACATAACAGAATCTGCACAATAGGTGTAGCAGAAAGTGAAGAGAGAGAGCAAAGGATTGAGAACTTATTTGAAGAAATAATGACTGAAAACTTCCCTAATCTAGTGAAGGAAAAAGACACACAAACCTATGAAACACAGAGAATTCCAAACAAGAATCCCATACAACAAGACACATCATAATTATAATGGCAAAGGTTAAACACAAAAAGAGAGTCTCAAAATCAGCAAGGAGAAGACAGTTAACTACAAGTAAGCTCCCATAAGACTGACAGCTTATTTCTCCACATAAATAGAAGGGATTGGCATGAACCATTAAACGTGATGAAAAGCAAAGACCTACAACCAAGACTACTTAATTCAGCAAGGCTATCATTTAAAATTAAAAAAGAAATAAAAAGCTTCCCAGGCAAGAAAAGCTAAAGGAATTCATTATTACTATGAAAGTAGTATTATAAGAAATGTTAACAGGTCTTCTTTAAAAACATTAAGAAAAAACAAACAAACCACAAAACTACAGGAACATAGTTATAAAGAATAAAATATATAAAATACTAGGGGACTATCTGACCATTTGACCATCCAACCAGTAGCTGTGATGTGCACTGACCACAAGGGGGCAGATGCTCAACACAAGAGCTGCCAAGCTGCGGTGACTTGGCAGCTGTGGTTCTCAGGTGACGCACCCAGAACCAGAGAGGACGGAGCCTGATTCTAGTGTGCATCACCAGAGAACCGCCATCTTGCAATCTGGGACCCCTTGGGGGATGTCAGAGAGCCAGTTATAGCCTGATGCCCACAGGTCAGGCTGACGGACCCCGCCGGGGCATAAATTCATGCACCAGGCCTCTATTAAAGAATAAAATGGCATTAAATACATACCAATCAATAAACACATTAACTGTAAATGGCTTAAATGTTCCAGTCAAAAGGACATAGGGTAGTTGAATGGCTAAGAAAACAAGAGCCATATATATGCTATCTACAATATTTACACACAGACTAAAAGTAATGGGATGAAAAAGAGATTTCATTCAAATGGGAAAAAAAAGCTGGGGTAGCAATACTTATATCAGACAAAATAAACTTTAAAACCAAGGCTATAGTAAGAAACAAAGAATACAACATAATGATAAAGGGATCAATCCAACAATAGGATATAACCCTTAAAACATTTATGCACCCAACATATGGGCACCAAAATGCATAAAGTGAATCTGGATGGATATAAAGGGAGAGATTGACAGTAATAAAGTCATAGTGGGTGATTTTAACACCCCATTAACATCCATGGATAGATCTTCCAGACATAAAATCAACAAAGAAACAGCAGCCTTAAAAGGCACAGTAGAACAGATTGATTTATTTGACATCTTCAGAGCACTTTACTGCAAAGCAGTAGAATGTATGTTCTTTTCAAGTGCACATGGAACATTTTCTAGGATGGAGCACATGTTAGCATACAAAATAAATCTTAATAAATTAAGAAGATTGAAAATGTATCAAATGTATTTACCAATCACAGTGGTATAAAATGAGAAAGCAATTATAAGAAAAAACTGAACAACACACAAACACATGGTGGCTAAATAACATGTTACTAAGAAATGAGTAGCTTAACAATGAAATCAAGGAAAAAATCTAAAAGTACCCTTGGGACAAATAAAAATGAAAATGAAAACACAACAACCCAAAACCTATGGGACACAGCAAAAGCAGTCTGAAGAGGAAAATTCATAGGAATACTGGCCTACTTTAAGAAGCAAGACAAATCTTAAATAAACTGTCTAACTTCATACAGAAAGACAAGTAAGAAAAGAACAACAATTAAAGCTAAAAGTTAGTAGAAGGAAATTAATAATAAAGATTAGAGTAGGAAGAAATGACATAGAGACTAAAAAATCAACACAAATGACCAGTGAAACCAAGAGCTGGTTCTTTGAAAAGTAAACAAGTTTCACAAACATTAACCAGATTCATCAAGAATAAGAGAGAGGACCTAAATAAACAAAATCAGAAATGAAAAAGGAAATGTAATACCTAACACCACAAAATTACAATGTGGATTGTAAGAAAATATGAACAACTATATGCCAGCATATTGGACAATCTGGATGAAATGGAAAAACTCCTAGAAATATACAACTTTCCAAAAACAAAATCAATAAGCAGCAGAAAATCTGAATAGATTAATTGCAGCTAATAAAACTGAAGCAGTAATAAAAACTTCAAACAAAAGCCCTGGACCAGATGGCTTCATAGGTGAATTTTAACAAATATTCAAAAAAGAACTAACACCTATTTTTTCTCAAACTATACCAAAAAATTCAAGAGAAAGGAGGGAAGATTCTCAAGCTCATTTTTCAAGGTCAGCATTATCCTAATTCCAAAAAGCAGATAAAGACACTACAATGAAAGAAAATTATAGGCCAATATCCCTGATGAACATGGATGCGAAAATCCTCAACAAAATATTATCAAAACAGCAGCAACATTAAAATATTAGCAAAATATTAGCCAAACCAGCAATACATTAAAAATATCATGCGCCATAATCAAGTGGGATTTATTCCAAGGACGCAAATATGATGCACTATATAAACAAAATAAAGGATAAAAATTACATTATCGTATTAATAGATGCAGAAAAGGCATTTGATAAAATCCAGCACCCATTTTTAATAGAAACTCACAGCTAAATGGGAATACAAGGAACTACCTCAGCATAATAAAGGCCATATATGACAAAACTACAGCCAAAATCATACAACAGGCAAAAACTAAAAGAGTTTCCCTTGCCTAGTCAATTTGGCTTAATAGATAGAATGTGTCAGCCTATGGACTGAAGGGTCCTGGGTTTGATTCCAATCAAGGGCACATGCTCAGTTCATGGGTTCAATACCCAACCGATCAATGATTCTCTCATCATTGATATTTCTATCTCCCTCTCCCGCTCTAAAATCAATAAAAATATATTAAAATAAATCTATACTAATAAAAAGGTAATATGCTAATTAGACTGGGAAACCTTCCAGACAAAGTGGAGGGGGCGAGGCAGAGGTGGTTAGGGGAGATCAGGCCAGGAGGGGAGGGCAGTTGGGGTGATCAGGCTGGCAGGGGGAGGCAGTTGGAGGTGAGCAGGCCAGCAGGGGTCCAGTTGAGGGTGAGCAGACGAGTGGGGTTTGGGAGGCAGTTGGGAGCAAACAAATGGGGGGGGCAGTTGGAGGTGAGCAGGTCAGTGGGGGGGCAATT
>PVJC01049359.1:0-12204 GCA_004026665.1 Murina feae | reverse complement strand
CCCTCAGGTCCCTGGGGCCAGCTATGTGTGTCTGTGGCTGTGGTACAGCAATTACCTAGGGACATTGAGACATGTGGATATAGGTGACAGAATTCAAACCTAGGTCTGCCTGACTCCAGGAGCTTTAGGAGTGTCCGTGATCAACCCTTTCCCTTCTCAGAGCTTCAGTTTCCCCATCAGAGAGGGGACTGGATCAGACAGTGGGACGGGTCCTCCCAGTGCTGACGACCATCTCTACTCTATGGGTTTATGAAGCCACAGCCAGAAGCTCTGGCCCCGGCTCTGGCCCAGCCTATGGCTGAATCTCTTACTCGACTCCCTTCAGTGATGACAAATTTATTAGTCCCTGGTGCCACAGCAGCCTGGAAGATTCTTGAGTGAGTCTTTCTCTGATGAGCTGTGTGAGTGAAGAGGGTGAATTGTGCATTCTCCTCTCTTATTCTCAGTTTAATTATTAGGGATTAATCATTGGGGGTGCTGGGGCCCACCTGTGAGAATGGCTGTAAAGATTAAATAAGCTCCTTGGAGTGAAGTTCCTGGCACCGAGTAGTCCCTCCAAAACATTGGTTATTTATTATCCAAGTTGCCAAGCTGCCACTCTTCCAAGAAAACCAAACAAATCGAGACTATTCACAGGCGGACCTTGCTCAGGTATTTCCCAGCCCTAAGATGTTCAATTAAAGCCAAGGCGCCGTCAGGCAGGGAGTTCTCTGTAGAACCAATGATTCATCACTTTACCAGTGTAAAAACCAAGAATGATCCAGAGCGTGTATCGGCCTTGCCCAAGGCAGCACAGCAAACAGGAGCAGAACCAGGATGCTTGAATCTCAAGCTCCTCACATCTCCACTTGGGAGAACCCACAGTCACTACCACCCTGGGCTGACAGCATCTCCCAGAGGCAAAGGCAGCTCCCTGAGTCCCAGCATCCGAGCAGCCGGAGTTTCCAAAAACTCCTTAGAGCCAAACCCTGGACTGGGCCTGGAAGCAAGCCCTGAGATGAATGAGAAGTGGCCCCTCCTCCTCAGGGGATCCCTAGAGGGGAGAGGACAAGCCTGGGAGAGGGAGTGAGACCTGTTCACACATTTCTAGAATAAGATCCTTCCTTGTTCCTTTGTTTCCTCTCTCTCTGCAAAAGGCCAGGGAAGCAGACAGATGTTGGCAACATCTGGACCACTGTTGTCCGGGCAGCAAGTGGCTCTGGGCTGCTGCCTCTGGAGAAAAGGAGCTGTTGGCGTTAGGAAAGATAATAAAAGAGCCTACATTTGCATAGTGTTGTCTTCTGTTTCAAGAGACACCCCACCCCATCCCACTCCCATTCATGAGCTCCAGGGAGGGGTGCAAGAGGCAGCTGACAGCCAGGTAGAACGTTTTCCATTTCTTAGAAGGCAAAACTGAAGCTCACAGCAGTTATGCTTCCTTCCCCCAAATCACAGAGCTAATAAGGGAGGGAGAGCCCAAACAGGAAGTCACATGGGTCCTACACTGGTGCTCCTTCTATGTGCTGGACTTCGGCAAGGCTAACATGTGTAAACATGTATGCAGCCATCTCTGTACTTAAAGGAAACATTTGATGTGTGTTTTCTAAGTACCAGGAACCTCGTGAATGCTCTCAACATGACACAAACATTCTCTTCATCCTCCTTTTCTGGATGCAAATGTTGAGACTCCGAGAGAATGAACCTGCCTATGCTCACACTAGTATGCACCAGGGGCCACCAGTGAAGCGGGAGGCTCAGTGACTGGGATCCTGGGGTGCTGGCCCTGCTGTCTTCATAGACTGTGGAACACAGTAAGTGGCAGAGCAGGGATTTGAACCCATCACTGTGTGAAGTGGTGTGTGATGAAAGGGGACAGGGCAGGAGGAGGAACAGAGCCTTGAAAAGTAGGACTCTGCTGGGAGAAAGAGAAGGCCATTGGAGGCTGAGGCAATGTGCTCCGTGACTTCGTCATGGCATGTCCCCACAACGGGAGGCTGCTATGGCTAGAGCAGAGTGAGCAAGGAGAGACGAGAAAGAGATGAGGCTGGGGATGCGCCGCGGAGCCAGACAGCAAGGCCAGGAGAATAATTTAGTGCAGTTGCTATAAATTCAGAGCAGCCGCTGGAGCCCTTAGATAAACCTTTTTACAGCCTTGCCCTTCAGTCGGCATCTTTCTCCCACTATGCGTTCCAGTCCTTTCTCCTCTCTTGGAGAGGGGTTCTTGGAGCTTATCTAGACCAATCCCTGTTTTGTAAATGGGGGTCTGAAGTTTAGAAAAGAAAGGGTTTTGCTCAAACTCAGTGGCCACATCAGGGGCTTGACTCGATCTAATCAGGGTTTTGGACTCCCGAGCAGGCACTTGTCAGCACCACCCACCTTCTCTAGGCCTGTTCTGCATGTGACAAGGCTTTAGCTAAGGCTTGCATCAACTCCCTGACTGCCTGAGTCCCAGTTACAATTCTCCTTCCCATCGGAGCCTCTCTGGGTTTCCCCGCTTTGTCTGCCTGTCTGCGTCAATGAGCCACTGGAGATGAGAGGGAGGCCAGGACAACTGTCTGCTAGCGGCTCTTTCAGAGCCTGAGCCCCGACATAAACTGAGCCCAACCAACAAAAGGCCATGGAGGGGAATTTGTCCTTTTGATGATTTTCAGAGTTGCCACAGTAGCTCCTCAGAGTCAGCATGACTCATGAGTTCTTTCCAATGGATTAGTTTGGCTAGGCTGTCAGCCGGAATAAGCTTTGACAACTTTGAGCAACTTCTAAAGGATCCATTTGGTTTCACTCAGGGCAGAGGTTATTTTGACATGTGTATCACCTCAAGCAGTGACACATATGTGAAGAGAGCCTAAACATAAGTGTCTTCAGAGGACGTAAACAGGGGAGTGAGCAGGATAGAATGAAAGGGACAATAGGGAGAGGTGTGGACTGTGGCAAATGAGAGCACATGTGATCTTTCTAAAGGGGTGTCAGCTACAAAAATCCAGCTAATCCTTACCATCAGGAATGTAAGCCCATTGTCAACAGAGCATGTAATTCTCTCTCTCTCTCTCTCTCTCTCTCTCTCTCTCTCTCTCTCTCTCACACACACACACACACACACACACACAATCCATCTTTTCATTTGAAATCTGTCTTTCCAATTTGGGGCAACCAAATTTTCTAAAAACCGGGTAGCCCAACTGTGGACACGATGAGAGTCATCTGCAACCTAGATATGGTCTTGGGGTCCCAGCTTACACACTCTGTTCTACGGGGTCCAATCAGTTTCTTTTATTTTGGAGTGAACTTTGACATTTGCTATAAACCTTCCTCAAGAGCCTTTCCAGTTGGCCTGGCTCCCCTGGACTTAGCTGGCGCCCTCCTGAGCATTCCCATAGACCGCTGGGCTGAAAGTTGGCAAGTTTCCACCAAGAGGCTGCAACCGATAAATATATCTCCACCCTCTCTTCCTTCTGCACTCTGACAGCAGATATAATCGAGTTTCTCTCTGTACCAAATGAGCTCTGAGTTTTTAGGACTTGATGTGTCTAATGGAGGCAAGTCCTGAAAAGGAAGAATAACACAGAAACGGAATAGAGGTACGAGGGCAGGAGGTATCATAAATGTTTTATCCCCTCTTGTTAGAGCTGAGAAGCCTAAGTAATGTGGTAATCTTACACTGTACAATAAACACTTTACGGTACCCTGCCCAGCGACATGTGTAACTGTGGGCCTAGAGACACAGAGGAAGCCCCAGCCACTGCCAGGAGTTAATTCTCAACAGGAGGCGAGTGAGCCTCAAAACACTGTGGGTGGTGTTTGCCTAGGGGACCTGCCTTCCCAGGGACATAAGAGTTCCCTAAGGGTCTCTCAACAGGTACCATCCTCGCTGCTGTGTGCAACCTGCCACACAGGCTGAGGGTTCCCAGAGCAAAAGCCAGTGTCGGAACTGCACAGGGAACTTAGCTCTTCTGTGTTCCCCTTCATGAGGCTCTGAAGAGGGGGTCCACTAACTCCAGGCTTCTAGTGTGCGCACTGACTCATTCATTCTTTCATCTACTCATTCATTCCATACATACTGAGTGACTCACCCTCAGCACCATCAGCCTCATCATCCACACAGCCATCACTGTCATTTATTTAGTCTTCTATTTTTTTTAGGCACTTTTTATTTGCATAGACAATTTCCTTCCATTTGTACAAAAACATCTGGCAAGGAAACGATTGTTACTCCTTTTTTAACTAATAAAGAAACCGAGGCTCAGAAAGGTGATGTGATGTGGCCAAATCCACATTTCTACAAAGTGGCAGAGCTGGGCTGTGAAACTCAATTGTCTGATTCCCCCAGATTGTGATTTTCTCACTAGAAAACACCACCTTAATAACAGTACAGCATTTTGTTGTGTGTCGGAAAGTAATTCTAAGATTCTCACACGAAGAATCTAATTATCCATATTTTTCAGAAGTGAGATTGAGTCTCAGACTAGCTATGTGACTTGCTGGAGACTACACAGCCATTACCTGGGTCTCTGGCATAAGTTGCCTCACGCCAAACCCAGAATTCTTTAAAACAGGATACAGTACCCACCTCTATGTCCCTTCAATGATAGTGACAATCATTAATCATCTCAGAAGTTATCAATACAAATTATGGATGTCTCATTTCATGCCGGAAGCCTGCAAAGAAGCACTTTCATAGAATTCACTCATTCAATCCTCATAGCCACCTGATAAAGTCAGTGTGACAAGTACCATAATAAAGAAAATGGGCTCGCAAAATTAGACAAAGCTTGCCCAAGCTACACAGCTAGTAAACAGCAGAGCCAGCACTTATACCAAGGCTTTCCTGACCTAAATTCTTAAACCTAATTTTTAACCCTGCACATCATATGTGAAGAAGGCTTGGGGAGGGGCAGGGAACCCGAATCAGACTTGGACAGTCTGCCAAAGACCTCAAGGTGTCTGCTCAATATGCATCCTCATTTTCTTCCCTGGTAGCAGACAGCAGTTCTATTCAGATGAGTGAACTTCCAGCATCTGAGTCAGGTGACTAAGTACTGGCCAAGGAAATATAAGTGTTGTGATTTCCCAAAAGGATCCTTAAAAGGAGCTACTTCCACTGTGTGTCTCGTTTTCCCTTTCTTTTTTCTCCCTTCCTGCAGTGTGGGACTCAGATATGATGGCGAATTTCCTGTAGTCTTCATGGACCTTGAGGGTGGATGTCACCTTAGGATGACAGGGGAAAAAATAAAAGAAAAGGAGGGATGGAGGGAGGGATACAGGAAGGAAGGAAGGAAGGGTCGCTAAGTCCTTGACGACAACAGCCCTGGCTATCCTATCATCAGACTTGTGTTTGTGGTTTTTTTTTTGAGAGAAAAATAAATTTCATCATGTTTGAGGCACAATTATTTTTGCCTTCTTACTATATGGATTCAGACCTGATGCTAATTGATGCGGATCTGCCCTCAAGTGGCTCACAGTCCTGTAGGGAAGATGGGCATGGAGCACACGGATAACCAGGATACAAGAAGATGGCTACAGGCCCCCATGCAGGTGAGGAAAGGGCTCCATTCCTCCTCCCATGGCCTCCACCAGAATGGCCCCGAACGCAAAATCCATGGGCCTGGGCGCTCTCTGTGTAACGGCAAATGGATAAGCTGTCCGTTCGGAAAGGCGAAGGCATCCATTTCAATGATATGTGCCCAGTGTGAGGATTGTAGCCAATTAATCCTGCCCCCATACAAAGGCTGATTAATCAGAATATTGGGTTAATGCATATAGAACATGCTAATAAACCTGCTAGCTGAGTGCTGTCACATGTCTTTTCTGACACAGTATCGCAGATGTGTTAGTCTTCAAGTGGCGGGAGGCCCAGTTGGCAGAGTGAAGGTGGAGTGTGGCTCAGGCTCAAGGGTCTGGGTAGCTGCAGTCTCCTGGGTTAGTCATCTCTTCCTCAAACCCGCCCTCCTGTTTCCTGAATGGTGGAGGCCTGCAATGCGGGGTGGTCACAGGTGAAAGGCAGAGGTCTCTGCTGTGGTTTCAGATCCACCCAGAATCCACGGGGTGACTCACGCCAGTCCATTTTCTTCCATGCCTTTCACATTACTCCTTTGATTTACTCACAATCATTATTTTCCAATTGAGGAGGTAAGAACGCATAAAACAAGATCTACCCTCCTAACAAATGTCAAGTATAAACACAGTGTTGTTCACTACAGGACTATGCTTATCCCCATGTCCCCTCTCCCTCCTCCCGGCAACCGCTATTCTACTCGCTGCTTCTATGGACTTGACTGGCTTAGATACCGCATATAAGTGGAATCAGGCAGTATTTGTCTGCCCTATTCACTGAGCATGTGGTCCTCAAGGTTCATGCATGTAAGATTTCTTAAGTGTCCATCCATCCATTTGCCAGTGTACATTCAGGTTGTGTCCACATCTTGGCTGCTCTGATGAACAGGACTTTATTAACCTTGAGCTTCCCTTATGTCTGCCTCCTGGCATTTGCACGTAACCCCTGGGCCTAGTACATTCTTTCCCACCTTGTTCACTTCTTCCTTTTCATTAGATCTCTGTCTTCCTTTGGAAAACCTTCCCCAGCCACCCCTTGTCTTGGGCTCTCTTTGCTACATGGAATCCTGTGTTTCTGGCATCCTAATATCACAATCATCCTTGCACCCTATTATACCACTGCGCTGACCAGTCCATTCACTTCTAAGCTCCGGCATGGCGAGGCCACGTTTGACTGCCTATAGTTAAATCTTTGGTGCCTGGCACGGTGCTTGGCACAGAGGAGGAATAATAAACATGGATCTACCCTTCCGCTGAGTTAAATGAGAGGCAAATGGAAGAGGGACTGGGAAAAAAAAATCACGTTGCAGATGTCTGAATTGATATCCAAATGTGAGGAAGTAGGTGTAATGGGAAAGTCCTTGAAGTTATAGAAGGAAAGAAAACATTTCAATTCTTCAAAGAGCTTCACATTTGTTCAGTGTGTCACCAATAATTACCGTGGCTTTCCCTTTCCGCTTTCATTGTAATTAAGATGCAGTGTCTTCGTTAGGAAAGAATCCAGGGTCCAGAGCAGCAGAAATGAGGCGGGGTGGAAATCCAATGTGTAGGATAGTGTTTAAAATACTTAGAATTCATGTTGCAAGTGCTGGGAAATATGTAGGAAAGTGGTTGAAACACTTAGAATTCATGTCGATAGAGCTGGGAAAGGGTTCTGAGGGTTCTGTGGCCCCAGAAAGTCACACAGCCCCTTCGAGTCTCTGAGTCCTCCTCTGTGAAACGGAATGAAAATCTTCCCCACGGAGCTCAGAGGTTGTTGTGAAGTCAGAGATAACTTGTGTAAAATGGTTTGTGACCTGTTAAATGCTCTGTCACTTCAAAACCTTCCTGCTGGTGTCTTTCCCAAACAAACAGCAGAAAGTAGAACTCACATTCCCAATCTCTAAACCCTGGGGAAGAGGACAGCAGGAGAGGAGAATGGGGTGCCTAATGCCTTTTTCCACTAAATTCACTGAACATTCACTGAGCAGCTAGTATGTGCTGGACTGGACACCAGGAGATGGAGGTAAATTAAGCTTGCCCTTCCCTCAAACACCTTCCACTCTGGTGGTCACAGAGTGAGGTGAGCAGCTGAGCGAAGCAAAGATTAACATGTGGCAGGATGTCTCCTAGGAGCCCAGAGCAGCTGGAATAGAGGGATGGTGGACAGCGACCCGGGGCCACTGTTTACACCTGACCCTAAGCAACTTCTGGAGTAAGTGAAGGGACATGGGTTCTACCTTGTGAGGGATTTTGAACAGGAGAATCACCAGGTCAAATTTCCTAGAAGCAGGCAAGGAGGCAAAGCAATGACAAGGGAGACTAATCAGAATTTTGAAGAGAAGAATAGAAAGAGAATGGGAGAGACAAATCAGAGGGGATCAGAAAGGAATGTTCACTGAAAACGCAAGGAGAGAATGTCTAATGAGAAGCTTGTAAAGATAAAGCAGTAAAGCAAGGATTAATGACCCGCCTCTTATCATAAGGCCTTCCCAAGAGGCGCCCCCAGCTCTTTCCTGGGGTGAGAACTTGGAATTGAAGGCTCTACTTTCACTCTGACCCTCTCTCCCTTCAAGGATTGTCCAAACTGGAAAGCCACGTAAAATCATTCTGGCCAGAGGTTTCCAAACTTTCTTTTGTTAGCAAGAACCTTTGTTCAAATGAAATTTTATACTCAAAATCCAATATACAAAACCTATAAAAGAGAAGTTTCTATAAGAGGGAGGATGTATGTTCCTTTCCTGGCGCCTCCCCTGGCCCAGAAGCACAGCCACAAACCCCTAAAGTCCCAAGGAATGTGATTTAAAAACAACTGACCTAATCTTTTCAGTTTTTAACCCAGATTGAAGAAGGCACTTGCTCAAGGTGCACTATTAGATAGTAATAGAGTTGAAAGCAGAATCCAGGTTCCTGGGCTCACAGACCACCTATGCCACTGTCCCACTGGCTGTCCTAGTCTCTACCTCTTGAGACATCAGCCTCAAGGTCACATGCTCTCCGGAGAATGCCACTGCCTCCTCATGTCCTCTCTTACTTTCCCTGGAGAAAATGCATTCACTGCCCACACTTGGTGCCAACTCTGCTCTGTCGATGCAGATATACCAGCCTCCCCTGTCCTCAGAGACACAATCTCAGATCCTCTGGCTTTTCCACTGTTTGCTGCCCCGGCAGGGACTTCAGAAGGCTTCCTTGAAATGCCCCTCCACACATATGCACACGCACACACACTCACACTCATACCTATGGTCTTTAGTGCTTCAGACAAAGGAGCTGGTAAAACCTGCGATGAGCTAAGAGTCAGACACTGGGTTTGAGTGCTGGTCCCATTCTTTCCCACCTCACTGATCTTGTTTGAAGCATGTTTCATGGCCCTTTGAGGTCTCCCTGACCAATCCCCACCTCCCTCCACCAGCCATCTCACCATTGCTGTGAAGATCAAGTGAGACAGTAAAGGCAGAGGGATCAATAACCTGTAGACTCATTCATACATTTAAGGGATGATTTTACTTGGTAAATATTTCATCTTTTTTTCCCTTGGGCAGGACCTTCTCATCTATTTCAGTTACTATGGAACAAGTATTTCCATATGTCTATCAATGTATTACTGCATGTTTTTTGAAAAAGACCTTTCTACTCATCATTTGATCTTGCCCTCTATTAAAACCATGAGATGGTGAGGCTGTCAGAGTTGGTGGTTGTCACATAGTAGGTGACAAACACTCAGGGAGCACCTACTATGTGTCACACACTGGCTCTGATGGCCTCAGAAACCTCACAATCTCATGAGATGTACTGATGCTATCCATCCTGTGGGCAGTGCTGGGAAGGGAGGAACCAGGAGGAAGCGACGACTAAGCTGAGACCTGAAGTTGATTGAGGGATCCAGTGAAGGGAGTGAGGTGGAGATAGGTTGGAGTGAAGCAGGGGACCATCCACATGGACAGAAGAGCAGGTGGACAGAGACTCTAGTGGTTTCATGTGGCTGGACCAGGTAAGGAGTGGTCAGGGGTGAGGGTGGGCCAGAAATAAGCAGGGGTCGGAGCATGAGTGGTTCCATAAGTAAAACTAGGAAGGCAGAGCTCTGGCAGCATCCCCTGTCTTACAGAGGAGAAACAGAACGACTGGGTGAGATGGCTCGCCCAAGAGCACAAATGGAAAACCATTTGTGGAGAACTTCTTTGTCAGCTCACATCTGGAGATAGCCATCTTTCCTAGGGGGAAAAAAACACGCACATGCCTTGTCTGAACCAACGTGAGGCCCACCAAAATAAAATCCTCCCATGTGGGTCACTGACAAACCTTGGCTTCATCCTTTGTTCCCTTTTCTAAAGATTTTCTTATGTTTTTCTTTAACATAAATAAAAGAGTGACATTTTCTCTTTTGTGGTGTTATTTTACTGAGTAAAATTTAATTGAGACCTGGTTTTTGTGATAAAAGACCACATATTTTATAAAACAAGTGTGGGTTAAAGAACAGAATGTAAAAAATTACATAACTGACCATTTTGAGGACGGACGAATTATTAGCAGCCTTAAAACCTGCCTGTGAACCTAGCTGCTGCATACTAATGAGGACACACTTGGCTTACACATCCCTAGATGTGCTTATGCAGAGTATTTATTAGGCTGGCTTCGTGTAATTTGTACAAGCCCTAATGTTCTTCTTTAAATTTTTATTTTACATTCAATATTACTTTATATTGCTTTCAGGTATACAGCATAGTGGTTAGACAATCATACACTTTTCAAAGTCTTCACCCTGCAATTTCATAGTTATTACAATACTAGAGGTCTGGTGCATGAAATTCATGCACAGGTAGGGTTTCTAGGCCTGGCCAGCAATCAAGGCTTTCCGACAGCTGGCCAGGGCCTCCCTTCCAAGGCTGCAGGCAGCCGGGGCCTTCCTTCATTCTGTGCCAGCCCCTGGTGGTCAGTGCACATCATAGCAAGTGACTGAACTCCTGGTCTCTTGGTCAAACTTCCAAGGAGACACTTTGCATATTAGCCATATATATATATATATCTCCATATTCCCGATGCTGTACCCGACATCCCCAGGACTATTTTGTGACTACCAATTCGTAGTATTTAATCCCTTCATCTTTTTCACCCAGCTCCCCCAACCCCTCTAACCTCTCACAACTGTCAAGTCTGTTCTCCGTATCTACAAATCTGATAGGTTTTGTTTATATCTTATTTGTTTATATATTGCTCTTCATATTCCACACAAGTGAAATTATAAGGCATCTGTCTTTGTCTGACTTATTTCACTTAGTGTAATACCCTCCAGGCCCATCCATGCTGTTCCAAATGGTAAGATCACATTCTTTTTATGGTTGAGTAATACTGCATTGTATATATGTACACAGCTTTTTTACCCACTCATCTACTGATGGGCACTTGGGTTGGTCCCATATCTTGGCTATCTACTCTAATAAAAGTGTAATATTGAAATTAACCATTTCTCCGGGATGCCTAAGCCACACCCACCAGCCAAAGCCACACTCACCAGCCAATCAGAGTGGCTGTATGCAAATTCACGCAGCCAAGATGGAGGCCGGCAGCCAGGGAGCGAACCAGTGTCGGGTGTGGCTGGCTGGGAGCAGCACCATGGCAGGGGCGGGGCAGGAGGTGGGATGGCAGCGGGAGTGTGGCAGCAGCGGGAGCAGAATGGCAGCAGGGACATGGCAACAGTGGGAGTGGGAGCAGCATGGCAGCGAGGGCATGGCAGCAGTGGGAGAAGGATGGCCTTGCAGGGTGGGGGTTGTGAGCATGGATTTTCTCGGGGTGGTTGAGGTGGAGGAGCATTGCAGGGTGGAGCTGTTAGCTTGGAGCGTCATAGAGGCAGAAGAGCATCATGGGGCATGGGCAGCAGAAGCCGAGGAGCCACACGGGGCAGGGGCTATGAGCATGGAGTTTCATGGGGCAGGGGCCATGGAGGTGGAGGAGTGATGCTGGGCACAGACATGGCCCTGATTGCAGGTAGGCCTACGGAACCCACATGATTTAATCATGTGCTGGGCTTCTAGTTGTAAATAATCCTGCAACCAATGCCCCGTTCTTAAATTTAATTGATGCTAACACCCAGCCTGTGAGGTCGGCAGGTGCTGATTTTTCCAAATGATGATGGAGAAATGGAGCCTAGATGTCATGACTCAGGGCTTGGTGTAGCCTCTCCCAGGAATCCTGTTACAGCCCGTGCTTCCCTCTTCCAAACCTCACAGGGAACATATTCTCATCTCCTTATGCAAAAGCTGTATGAAAATGAGGCAGCACAAATGTTGATTCCTGGAATCCTGAAGCATCTGATCCTGGCACCAGCCTCAGAAATGCCACTGCTTCCAACAGAGTATTAGAGAGATATTTGCCACCAAGGAACCCTCTTGGAGAGACTCAGACACATCTCCGTTTACTGGGCCTGGATTCAGCCCAATCCTGAGTAAAGAGAGTGACTTCGACCTATGCAAATACGAGCCTGTCTGAGAGGGGGAAGCTGGGAGTGGGTAGGAGAGGCTAAGAAGACCTGTTATTTATGGAGTTCTACTATGTGTCATGCACACTGATAATTCATTCAATCATGAAGCCTTGTCCCTGGCTAGGTGCTGGGGTTCCCATCTGAAAGGGGAAGCAACTGAGGCTTAGAGAGGTTAAAAGACTTGTTAAGGTCATACACCCCATGAATAGAAGAGGCTGAAT
>PVJC01049358.1:0-12205 GCA_004026665.1 Murina feae | reverse complement strand
GTAGATATACCACAGCTTTCTAATCCATTCATCTGTTGATGGGCACTTAGGCTGTTTCCAAATTTTTGCTATGGTAAATTGTGCTGCTATGAACATAGGGATGCATATGTCCTTTCTGATTGGCGTTTCTGGTTTCTTAGGATATATTCCCAGAAGTGGGATCACTGGGTCAAAAGGGAGATCCATGTTTAATTTTTTGTCTCTCAACATATTTAAAAGAAAAACAGACAAATAAAACAAGCAAACCACAGTACTCATAGTCTTGGCTGATAATAACTGCCTAAGTTTTAAATGAGATACTCAAGAGCAGGTGAATTTAAATCTGCAAAGAAAACAAAACATTTGGAGGTGAAGAACCTAACTTCTCCATGCTTGTTTTAGGCTTTAAGAAGTCAGCATTTTCTACGACTTCTTTTCTGCAATGTGAAAAACAGTTTATCAGTTGAAAACACAGAAAATGCTGGGAATACTTTAATGTAGAAAATTTTCAGTGATCATTAAGTTATTTTTGCTTAATGAGAGAGACGGTCTTCAATTAGGATGAAAAAAGAACATAGAAGGTAATGTTGAGTTACTAAACTCTTAACTCTAACTTCGGTAGGTCTCTGGGGTTAGTTCTTAAGCAACAGATAATTGTCTCAGACCCACTAGCCTGACAGTAAAAGAGACCTGAGCTTAACTAGCCAATTGCATTTGATAGTCAAAGTTTCCTTCTGGCTTTGAATGACCCAACATGAAAAAGAATGACCAGTTTCCAATTTCTGTTGCAATGCTTGCAATGGGGGTGGGGGTGGATTGACTGAAAGAATTTCGTGAGAGGAAATTGGTGGGAAAGATTTACATAAAATTAATAATTTTAAAAAATAAACATGTCTTGTAAATATACTGGGTAATAGTTTCCAAATAACTACGCTATAGGTTCTATTACTTGATCTCAGTAGAATCCAATGACACAGAGCACGTAACATCCTGGGCTTATAGTAAAGGGGAGTATGACCTAAAAAGCTTAAAGAGACCCTAAAAATGGCAGAGTTGAGATGCAAACTGGTCTGGTCCTGTGCCCCAACAGTGTAGTGCCCTGGGGCCCGCCTGGGCTAGCTCTGCAGGGAAGCAGCAGCCACCCCTCTCCCCTACACCCCTGTTCTGAAAGCTCTCTCCAACAGGACTGTCTTTACCACAAAACGTTCTTCCTGTGCAAAGGTCTGCTGGATCTAAGCAGCAGTCCTCAGAGGTCTTCTCTCCCCCGCTCCACCTCCATGTGTCAGGATGGACCTTAACGCCCTATGTGAGATAAAGGAGAGAGAGTCCCAGAGGAGGGCAGAGACAGGCAGCACTGCACACTGGGAGGCTGAGGGATGAGGAAGGCTGCTGCCTTGGCATACTTCCCTTCTGAGCCTCACCTGTTTTCACGTAGCGATAGCCCTCAAGGCTCTTCCCGTATCACCAAATAGCACATGTGTACAATTACTGCCTTCTTTTCCAAGCGAGGCCATCTCTTTTACACTCAGAGTGTAAGCATCTCTCTTAGAAAAGACTGAACAGGCTTTTGCCTTTTTATAAGCACAACAGGGGACTGGAACATGCTTTTTGCCAACATAGGTATAATCTCAATGTATCACTTCAAATTTTTTCATTTGCATTTAACATGTCAATGAATTGGGGGGTTGGAGGGGGGTGACAGAAAAAAGTTTAACCCATATTCCCTTTTAATTGCTTTTGACCCACTTGCTGCAAAAGTAGGTAATGACGTTGAATCCAGTCCGCAGGAAGTGACCTTGGCCTTCTCTGTGCATGCGACTTTGTTTCCTCCTTTAAACAGATCTGGTCTCCCTCCTGCCATTAAAAACGAGTAGTAAATACGGCTTCGTCTCCCTTCGTCCTGGGACTCTCCTTAAATGAGCTCTAACACACTGCCCTGGGGTCTTAGGCTGGATTCTAGGCTTTGATTCCTTCCTCCTCCAGGCAGATGGAGATGGAAAGCCCCTGCTTAGAGGTACACCCTAAGAATGGCACAGAGGGTGTGCTCCAAGCTGCAAATAGAGCAGCAGGGTTAGCAGCGGCAGTGATGCTCTTGCTGACATGTCACCCTCAGCCCAAGGCCCTCACGGCTACCTTGCTGTTGAAGGAAACGCGGAGCCTCTGGTTGGAGCCAGTGGGGCAAGGGTCAGGGAGCAAGTGGACCTCCACCTTTCCTGAGACCCTCACCACACCTGGAGAGCTGTACCAGTCAGGCCGAGGGTCACAGAAGTGCCTTCTGCAAACTAAACTGTGACTTTAAAAAAAAAATTGGCAGGAGAATGTCAATCAACTACCATTCTGAGTTCAGTCCTGATATCATTCTGCATGACAGGAACCCAGCTCCGGAGGGCCCTGAGTCGGACAGCACATGGTAAGAACTCTTCTTCCTCCATGGAAACACTTGGAATTCCTACTCTGAACAGCAGTGGAACCTCCTCTGTGTTGCAGGACACAACAGCTGGGGGATGGCAATCCTGGCGGCCTCAAGAGGGAGAGTCCCAGCACCTAGGCTGAAATGCCTCTAATGCCCACCACTAGCTGCCCTGCCCCTGGCAGCAGCCCAGCCTATGACCAGACAGTGCTGGGTATTAGAAAACACCTTCTTTTCCCTTCTGTAATCTCTCCACCGTCCTACATGGGGCCTCCGGAGTCAAAGATGAACACTTAGCCTCCCTCGCCTAGCAAGAACATGGAGATGCCAAAAGCTAAACTACAGACTGCCAACTTCATTAACCGTAATGGAACTGACCATTCTGAAAACACAGGCGACCTGGGTACCTGTCAATTTTAGCTCCTGTGTTTGTGCGTATTTCCAAGTCTTTTATAATAAAGGCTATCCAAACTAAAAGGAAAATTAAGAGGCATAAATAAATATTCCAAGAGTAAGGAAAAATATAGCCTTCCCAGGTAAATAACTCCATTCACAATTCACACAGCATCTTAATTTGGAGAAAATAAAGTACATTGGGTTTATGGTGGCCACTTCAGGATTTGCAGGGTGTGTGACTCTTTTCCTGCTGGAACAGAGCAGAACCTTGCTGAGTCCACACTCTAAGCAAGTAGAAACTGCTCCTCTCCTATTTCTTCGGGGCTCAGAGCCCACCATGAGGTCGCACGGGGATCTGGTCTCTCCTCCCATTATCTTTCCTGAAGTCTTCTCCGTCTCATGCAGATATTTCCTGTAGACAGTGTGCTTCCCTGATCAGACAGAGAAGCCCATTTTCACTGCCAAAACCTGCTGATGGAAGGGTGGCATGCCAAGAATAATCAGTACATGGTAGGACAAATGGCTACCCTACGATAGAAAAATATTTCAAAATAGAAGGCCACATACAATGCTAAACAACATAGGCCTGAATGCACACAGCAGACGTGGGAATGTGCAGATTTTAACTTTTGTAGTTTTGCCTATTTGCAAGTCTTTTTGAGGCTGGCACTACGGAGAAAACCGTAATCTGTCTGGGACGTGAGTCATGTTCGTGTAGAAGGAAGATGGTTACTGGGCCCATCTGGCCGACGACGTAGCAACACAGGCCAAATGTGGGAGTTCTGCGTGAGTATCAAGTGATTTCTGACAACAGAACTCAAGGGACCCCAGCAGCCCTCTTCACCCCTGGGGCCGACCAAGGCATTTCATCGCAATGCCACAGATCATGGCCCCCCAATGGCCTACCTCCCTAGCGTGTCTGGGAAAAAGATCAGGAGCATCTGGTGCAATGCTCCTCTCTCCATTCCAATGAGCACAGGTAAGACAGGCCAGAGTGACCCTGAGAGCTGGTTCCCACCCCCGACCCCCATCGCCCACACCAGCAGCAGCAGCAGGGAGTAAGCACACCTGCTCCTTCATGGCCCATCTCTCTCTTCTTCCTCCAGAGTCAGTGTGTGTTGTGGATGAACTTGCTTTTCCTCATATCACAATAGAAAGTTCTTGGACTCGATTAGAATTAGGAAAATAAGTCACCTTCAGGTCTTTTGTTTTAAATGAACTTTATTGAGGTATAATTCAGATGCAAAAAAAGTCCTTTACTTCAGAGGGGCCTGTGACAGGGCCCTGGAGGGATCTCTTTTTATTTATTTATTTATTTATAAATTTTTTTAAAAATATATTTTATTGATTTTTTACAGAAAGGAAGAGAGAGGGATAGAAAGTTAGAAACATCGATCAGCGGCCTCCTGCACACCTCCCACTGGGGATGTGCCCGCAACCAAGGTACATGCCCTTGACCGGAATTGAACCTGGGACCTTTCAGTATGCAGGCCGATGCTCTATCCACTGAGCCAAACCAGTTAGGGTGGGATCTCTTTTTAATACCATATTATCCCATTATTCTAATAGGCTTAGTACACATGCAAATATGGATTTATTCACAAAGGCCTGAGGAAACACCCCTCTCAAGTGAGGACTTATTCTAACTAATCAAGATGGCTGAGACTTTGATCACACTGGCAACCATCTCTAGTTCCCCGGGAGCTCCCTGGTGTCCCCCACCTCAGGCCTAAGCACAGGCCTTCAGAAGTGCTGATGTCCTTTTAATTGGGGACAAGGAGCAAGTAATATTTTAAAATTTAACATTTTGGTGTATTTCCTTTCAGGGGTTTTTTCTGTCGGTTTTATTTTTAGCCATTTTTCTCAACATAGCAGGAAGCTTGTAGTACATGCGCATTTTTGCATTTTAAATGTCCATCAGCATATAAATATTTCCCTTGTCACTAAAACTTGTGCTGAAGATTACATAACATTTCACCTTATGGATGTCATAGAATGAGTCCCTGTTTTGGAGTTGTAGGTTGCTTGCGGTTTTCATGACTATAAATAATGCCAGTACCTTGTGCATAATTTTGAATGATAGGCATTTCTGGATTTATTGAGCAGCTGTATTTTCTGTTGAGACCATCTGGGTTGCCCCTGGAAAGCACAGACATCACCCCAGAGGGTGGCTCTCTTCCTCACCAGGCCACTAACTCTCCCTGTGTTGGAAGGATAAGCTTTGGTGCCCTTCCAAATTGCAAAATTGGTATTTGTCCAGTGAAGGGCTTCTTATGGCCCTGCTCTGAGTGACCCAGGCATCTGGCTCCTTTAAGAAGACACTGCAGCCTTTACAACTGGTTGTCTCGATGCTGACTTAGTTGCTGGGGAGCACAACAGACTTGGTTGGAAAGTTTATAAGGAGGCCATTCTGAGAAAAGGGAAGTGTGAGGAAGGCTGTCTGCCCTGTTTATTGGAATTCCAACTTAGGGGAAACTTAGAGGAATGTCGAAGGCAGTGCCCCTAATTATTCCTTCATCTTTCCAAACAAGCCTGTGCATGTGCGTAAACACCCCTGGGTGTTTACTGGAATCCTCATGCTTAATCCCTGGATGCCCTTGCCCAGAGGACAATGTAAACACAGGTGTCCTCCCAAGATTACTCACCCTACTGACTGCATCTAAAGATAAAACTGCAATAAAAGGCTAACTATGTAGGCAATCGAGGCTGCCTGGTTGCTATAGCCAGGCTGTCCCTTAGCCCTCTCTTTCACAGCAAACGTTGTATCAGAGTAATTCATTCATTCGTCACTCAGGGGCTGCTGGTCCACCCCCCAGCAAGGTGGTGCCCTGTGTGGTGTGAGGAGTCCCGGCACTTAGTGACTGAGGCAGGGTGGATACTTCCATCCAAGAGGATTCCTTTTACTTCCCAAGATCCAATAACTTTCTTTCCAACCCTCAGTAAGAGGGAGGTTCTGAGTAGAATCACAGAAAAAGCTCCATCTGTGAAGTATCATTTTTCACTTGAAATTTTCATTTTGAGGGTGCAAAGGTCAGTAAGTTTGATGATATTCTATGTGGGCCTACTTCTGGCAAAATAGGTACTCAATGTGACAAATATATATACACTTTGACTAGATTGGACTTTTAGGAAATTTATCCCACAGACAGACTCACGCATTCTGACACCACATAAGAGAAAGAGTGCTCTGCCCATCAGGGGTCTCTGCAAGAGGCAGGAGTTAACTGCCCTGTCAGGTGCTAAACTGCTTCCTATCAGGGGTTTCAGAATATCAACTTGACCAGTTATTTTTAGAAGTTTTGCGGTGTCTGCAGCCTTATATTTTCAGTTAGAGTGTGCTTAATTTTATTTCTCTCAGATGCTTCCTAAGCGTGTGTAATATTGTAATTCTCTTCTCATCCCTTTAAGACTCTTTAAGGGTCCAAGGGAGTCTACTGTGGGGACACAACACCCTAACTCACTCACTGGGGTTGTAGAAAATCCTACTATTTGGGGATCACACTTATATTCTCTTGCAAAAAGCAAAAGATAAGGCAGTCCCCCACACTATCACTGAGAAAGAAGTGACATCCTGATTTTGACTGTCATAGGAGAAAATCAGAGGCCTCCCGGTGGTTCCAAGAAAGATAAAAGGCTTCAGAGGGGAGAAAAGGGAGAGGAAAATAAGAAGAGGCACAAAGTTACAAAGGACGTCCACTCCCACCCCTACCTCTGTATAAAAGAACAACCAGGAGGGCTAGGAGGAGGGCGTCAAGTCTGGCAGGGTGGCAAAGACACTCCTGGAAACCTAGCACTCACGTTCACTGCTAGATCCAAGCCTGACAATGGGACACATATTGAGCTAAGTGATCGGATCTCTGCCTCTCTTTCCTGTCACTTGTTCATTCTAGCAGAAAGCCCGTATTCACCAGAAGTGAAAAAGGATAGGTCTGCCCCCAGTGAAAACATAAGACATGTCTGGGATTTGCACACATATGAGGAGGACTTCCTCAGAAGTGGGAATGAGGAAACCAACAAAAGCAAAAACAATCCCTTAATCCAAGAACTAAAGGAAGGCACAGAATATACACAACATTTTTAAACTACATTCTTCAGCACCGGTAGTGCTTCTGATTATAGAACTAAGAACAGCAGGTAAGATTCTTTACCTTTTTCTATTATATAGACCATTTTAGACCATGCAGCAGTAATGCCCATAAAAGACCACCTCCTAGTTCTACCTAAATAATTACAGTAATATTGTGTGGTGGGCAAACTGAAAATTTATCAATGACAGATAATTCAGCTAACTTTTAATTTGTCTAAATCAAATGGCTTCTAGATAACATATTTGAAAAGAGAGTCCAATCTGAAGTGATGTGAGCAGATTTTGTGTAGATCTTGGCATTCAAAGCTGGCATCATGCCACTCATATTGGTTTATTTACCTTCGATCATGTCGTAGCTGCTGACTCAAGAAGGTCACCACATAGAAGAATGTCCTGTTATGTACAAGTTTGCTACTTGGGAAAAGTAGTTCTGAAAATAAATACTCTTTTAAGTATCCAACATACAATACTAAGTGCTTTAAATCAGAGATAAAGTGGCTTATATGATTTCCCTGTTGCACACTATCTGCTCAGGAAAATGGGGGAGACCTGAAACTCCAGCAGAACCCACACACCATCATTTAGCGACAACTCACATATGTCTGTGTCCAGGAGTCTTAAGGAACAAGCTCTTCTTCTCAGGTGGTTGTCTGTCCTCTCACTCACATTCCTAAAAGGACACTTCTCAGTATTAATTCTTATGAACACTTATTAATGGGAAAGCCACAGCTTCAGCTTCGAGGCTCAGAAGCCACAAATAGGGTGGTTCTAACTTTTTTTTTTTTACTAAAACTATGACTTTGTCTCACAAGTAGTATATTTACATTTTTGTATAACTTTCACTAACATAAAAAATTTTTTTTGAAAACATTAAACCACACACACACAAAAAGCCAAATACAACAGTTTGAATTTCTCTGAGTCTAACATGTTGGTATATTCAAATACCAGCATTCCCCATCAGAAACCTAAACCCGTTCATGAAAACAGAGAGAAAAAAAATGGAGGCTTAAAAATCAAGATGGTTTGTGCCTCAAGTCAAAAAGGAAGACCAGGTTGACTCTCTCAATCAGGAGCTTATAACAGCACCGTGCACAGACCTAGCCCTCCAGAAGATCAACGTTTAGACTAGAACGCATCTGAGAGCTCCAGCTCTGTAGTTACACAAGGGACACAGATAGCTCTGATTTTCACCGTGCGCTATTTGTGGTGTTATTGAGAAACCAAGAGTAGATACTGTTGCTGACTATCAGCCAAGACAGATATATATGTGCCAAGGTGCAAATTTTTGCAGGAAATAAAACTCTGATGGTTATAATTCCTTTCACATGAACACAAACTCTCGTTCTGCTCCAGTGGCAACCTCAGGCCTGATACAATCACGATTATTAGATCTTTTAAAACCTTTGCAGAGGTTAGAAGGCTGCAGAAAAAAATACCACTGGGGGTTAAGAACAGCTTTCTGAAAATGTTCTAAATGGACAAATAATGCTTTACTTTCTTTGACAGCTGTTCAATAACTGAATACAGCTGAAGAGAGATTCAGCTGCCAAGAGATTTCTATTTGGTTCGCTACCAGGTTTTCTTTCCCAGATCGCTTCCAACACTCAAACTAGTCTTATTGATCTTAAGTGCATTAAAAAAGACAATTCTTACTTTAACTCTTTCCATCATGCTTCACCCATGTTAGGGAACATATAAACTGTGTGTTTAAAGGCAACAGCTTTAAGGTGAAGGCTATTCTACTTAAGCTTTAGCTGGATACAGGGGGTGGTATGGCTGATTCCCTTTCAGTCAGCTCCATTAGGATACTAAACTCATTCAAATGCACTGACCCCTACTTGACACACTCAGTCACTATTACCAAAGTGCTTCACACTAACTGTTAATGTTTCCAATGAAAAGCTCCAAGATGGTACAGCTCTTCCAGAAGTAGCAAGTAAGCTGTCCACCAAGTTGCCTCCCAAAGTGGGGCCAATTCTGGTCAATTCACCTCAGTGTCTGGGGCTGGTCTTCAGCCCTGATGGAAATCTTGTCCCCAGAGAGGTTGCCCTTAACAGGCTGACAGAGACTGACTCGTAAAAACAAAACACCAAAGTCTTAATTTGCAATGAAAAATACACCTCTCCTTAAGGTGGCAATCTTCTCATCAGATAACCAGTATGTTCTCTCTCTGGAAAGTACACCAACCCAAGAAGCCTACTTATAACCAGAAATTTACTTGGTGTGACATATAGAATTAAGTAAAGAAGAGCTAACCATAGGATTCAAATGCACAGTGGCAGTAGGCTAACTGAACCCAATGCATACACCTGCACAATCAGAACAGTCTTGTGAAAGAGACTATGATATGGTCTACCCTCTTGTTGTGATTTTACTGAAAGTAAGTGGGAAGTAATACAGCTGGGAGCAAAGAACATGGTAGTAAGATTCCAGGGTGATACAGAATCTAGTTTCAACAATTTAAAAAAATCCTTAAACTCAGTGCAAAGAGTTTAAAAGTGATAATTATGCACATGTCAGGAAAAGCTTCCACTTCCAGTACAAAGAAATGTCCACAGAGAGCATAAACCACTTAAAACACACAGTGTGGTGGTTAACCAATTCTGCAAGAGTGCTATCAAGCTAGAAGTCTTGAAATTCATAAATAAACGGCAAAGTGAATGACAGCAAGATAAATCTGATTTCTAATCTTCACCCCAAGATGTGTCAGATTTGAGATGGAAACTGACATACATAATGTCTGCTTCTACAGATTACTGGGGAATTTAACACCTAGGCAGCTACTTAACACATGCCTGAGACTCAGCTTCCTTTGCTCCTTCCATGCAAAGTTATTTTAGCAGATGAATCCACCCCAAGCAGGGCATTAATGGTAGACCCCCATGCAATGCAAATTCTTCTCCAGCCCTCAAATGGCACATTCTTTAAGAGGTCGACCCTCTTTCTTCTTTGGGGGAAACATTCTCTACATATTGTAATCAAATATATTTTATGAAATTCGTGCACTGAGGGTGGAGGTGAGGGGAGAGGAGTCCCTCATCCCGGTCTGTGCCCTTTTGTAGTCTGGAACCTCAAGGGGGATGTCCACTTGCCGGCAGTCAGACATCCCTCTCACAGTCTGGACCCCTTGCTCCTTACTGCCCGCCTGCAGTGGGGGCAGGAGAGGATCCCACCACCACTGCTGTGCTCACCATCCATGAACCTGGCTTCTGGCTGAGCAGCGCTCACCCTGTGGGAGCAAACTGATGGCGGTGGGGAGAGCTCCTGCATTGAGCATCTGCTCCCTGGTAGTCAGTATGCATCATAGTGACTGGTCATTCTGATGTTTGGTTTATTTGCATATTAGGGTTTATTATACAGGATTCTTACAGCACAATATATTGTTACTATTACATACTCTCCTGGCAACCAGCAATCTCTGCACTACACTAAAGTATTTCTGTAGCATTAACCCAGCCAACCTCTGGCTCATGCACGACTGTTGGTTTTCAGAGGTGGTTTTACTCACATTACACACATCTACCCAAGGAATGGTTAAGAGGTTTCTTACTGACAATCTTAAAATCTACTTAACCACCGGAGTCTATTGAAAACTTAGAGGCAAGGGTGAGAAAAAAGAGTCCACACACACACACACACACACACAAAAGAACAAAAAGAACCCAAACCAGCCCATTAATATCCTTGTTGTCATTATAGGAAATCACAATTTAGTCATGGATGTAATACTAAATTGCACGCAGGCCAACACAAACCCAGTAAAGACCTTTACATTTCTAATTACTTGTGAGTATCTGTACTGATGGCTCCATCCAGCACTTGCCCTACATCCAAGGATGTGAAACAGAATGGAAAAGCCATGGAAGTGACAAGACTTGAGAAAAGTTAGAGGCACAACACATAACACATCTGTTGAATGATCAATGGCTACTCGTAATAAACTGGTTAAAACCAAATAATAAGATGCTCTCTCCACTCCTTTCCTCCTCTCCTGATGGCTGGCAGAGTCCCACATCACCTTTCTTGCAAAATGTACGTACCCAGACAGCATTGTCTACAATTTCCAGTTTCTCTGTAAGCAGAGAGGAAACTTTTAAAGACACTTGAAAAGCAATTGGGTGCAGAATCTGTCCAGCTTTTAATGACTGCCCCCTTCTAATCCTGTTCACAGTTGTTACACCAAAACCTCTGTTCAGTGGCAAGCCTTCACTGAATCTTTCCAAAACTTCAACTCAGCCTCACAAAAAGATCACTTTCTTTCCACATGTATGTGGTTTTTGCAATATTAAAATCAACCAATTACAAAGAAATTCAACTGGCGAGAACAGTTTGAGAACAGAATTCTCTAAACTAGCCCCAAGCTCCCAGGCCGGTACTGCATGATGGGCTGGGCGCTGGGGGCTGCATGCTATGGCCAGCCAGCCACAGGCACCAACCCCAGGTCCCATGCGGGGACTTGCAGGATCTGGCAAACTTGGAGTGTTTATAACATCCACACCTACCACTGGGGAAACGAAAGATTACTGTCCACTTTATAAAATAAAAAATGCCCATTTTTAAAAGTGATCTCACCAGCTCATCTTTCTGCTCAGGACCCTGCAGCAGCTAACTGGACTTCTGCACAGAGTCTAAGCTGCTTCCTTGGGCTGGCAGACCCCGCAGTCTCTGACCCAGCCAGCTCACTCTCACTCCTCTCAGGGAGCTCCCCTCCCTCCTCCTCCATTTCAGGTTTCCTCCTTTTCTCTCTATCCCCTTCCTGGGCCCTTCTGCCCCAACACTGAGTACCTCAAACCCTTAGCGTCTATGGCATAGTTTTTCACATTGTGCTGCAATTCAAGTTTCCAAAAGCTTACTGTGCTTGGTGGGAGCCATCGCGTAGAACTAGTCCATAAGACTGGCTCCATCCGTCCCAGAATGTGTGTCCATTTCTTTTCTTTGTCTCCAAATGACATGCTCACTTTTGCCCGTGGCAGGGCCTGGCTTCTGTGCCAATCGGCAAGGCAGTGAGTGACTAAGGTGGCGGATGCTGAGTGTGCACGCTGTAGGTAAATGCGCTTCACTCTGACCCAGGGGAGATGAGTCACAGGAAGGAAAGAGGAATTGCTCTGACAGTCCATTGCTCTATCTTCTCATACTCACTTTTTCACAATTTCACTTCTGACTCCTATTTGTAACTACACTTCAGAGGAAACATATCTAGGCCAAATCACATCATCAATACTCTAAGGACTCCAGGATTAGGAAATCTATGATGAACTGTTCAGTTAAAAAGATCGTTTTCCACTGCAGCTAATTACCATCTAATTTATCTGTTGGGCAAGTTTAGATTC
>PVJC01049357.1:0-12206 GCA_004026665.1 Murina feae | reverse complement strand
TCTCACAGGAGACCCCTGCCCCTGTGTAAGAGAAAATGGAGCCAGCGAGAGAGTGGACCCAGGAGGCGTGTGAGAGAGAGAGAAAGGGAGCAGCTCTCCTTCCCTCACTAAAGCTTCCCTCATTAAATCCTCCAGCTGCCCAGCCAGCCCACCACTGCTGCGGCTCCGATGGGCCTGGGTGGGTCGTGGGAAACACATGCACAGAGGCTGAGTAGCCTCCCTGCGTGTGTGCCCCTGGACCCACCCAGGCCCATCGCAGCCCCTGGGGCGGCCGGCTGGTTCCACCCCCCACATTGGCTGCGATGGGCCTGGGTGTGTTTGAAGGAGGCTTAGCAGCCTCCCTGCGTGTGTGCCCCGGACACACCCAGTCTGATCACAGTCCCTGGGCCTGCCGGCTGGTTCTGCTTCCCCTGCGATGGGCCTGAGTGGGTCTTACGGAGGCTTAGCAGCCTCCCTGCATGTGTGCTCCGGGACCCACCGAGGCAGATCACAGTCCCTGGGCCGACGGGCCCCGCCCCCGTAGCGATGGGCCTGAGTGGGTCCCACAGAGGCTTAGCAGCCTCCGTGTGTGTGTGCTCCAGGACCCACCCAGGCCGATGGCAGCCCCTGGGCCGGCTGGTCCTGCTTCCCCTGCAATGGGCCTGAGTGGGTCGCTTCGAGGCTTAGCAGCCTGCCTGCGTGTGTGCCCCGGGACTCACCCAGGCCAATCACAGTCCCTGGGCCGGCTGGTCCCGCTTCCCCTGCGATGGGCCTGAGTGGGTCGCTTCGAGGCTTAGCAGCCTGCCTGCGTGTGTGCCCCGGGACTCACCCAGGCCAATCACAGTCCCTGGGCCGGCTGGTCCCGCTTCCCCTGCGATGGGCCTGAGTAGGTCGCTCTGAGGAAGCCTCCCTGCGTGTGTGTCCCGGGACCCACCCAGGCCATCGCAGCCCCCCGGCTGGCTGGCTGCTCCCTCCCTCAGCTGCCGCCTCTATTTGCGGGAGAGGCCTCCAGTCTGCCCGGCTAGGCCGCAGTCTGTGGCTTCTTCCCGGCTCCTGGCTCCCGCCTCTGCCATCTTGACTGGACTATTTTGCATACCTTCGCTCTGATTGGCTGGTGGGCGTGGCTTACCCCGTCCCAAAGAAACGGTTAATTTTACTATTTCGCTTTTATTAGTTTAGATAGTTGATCCTAATGCTACCTCAAAACGTGTAAAAGTCATTACACATTATTTGTGTGATTCTTTACTTTCTATCCTTGTCGTTATTTGGCTGTATACTTTGAGAGATTTGGGGCCACGTCTGTTTCTTACATTATATCCCCAGTTACATTATAACACAGTACCTGGGAGTTAATAAGTACTCAACAAATATTTCTCAATGATGAGCCCGTGAAAAATTAGGCTCCATGACTAATGTCATTTTAAGAATTGAAAAGCAGCCACAGCCAGTGTGGCTCAGTGGTTTAGAGCATCCTTGGTGAGGATTAACAACAGCAACAGAATTGAAAAGCAGTCACCAAAGAAAAATGTTAAATGCAAGTGTGGCTAGTTTGTGCAAACATATTTTATTTATGATCAATCCTTGAGGATTAACAGAATCTACTCTAAGGAAATAAAAAAGCTATTCTGCACTCCTTTTGTTTTTATTTGAGATTTTCATATGGCTGTTAAAACATCTCTCATTCAAGAAAAAAATACAAAGTTTGTCTAGACTTTAACATATATTTATATTTAAAAATATAACAATAACCTAGACATTCAAGTGAAATCATTAGCTTGTTCATTCAGCATTTACTAACTAATCCACATATGCTTAAGCAGGCTTCACTAATTATTATCAATAGGAAAGTGATACAGATAAAAAGCGAACATAAACTTTTCTCTTAAATAAAAATAGAGGACTTGAGGAATGTACTCAGATATCTTTCAAAATGAAGAGTACAAACAAATATTCAGGTTATTGCACATGGATATTTTGCAGAGCAAATCTTTAAATCAAACCTTTAATCCTAGTTCAGATATATAGCTCTTTACAGTATTCACATAATAACATGCACCTGTATCTATGTAGAAAAGATAGTCAGAGGTGAGATAAAATGGACAAATAGCATTGGAAGATGGCCAGGATAGTGAAAGCAGGCAGAAGGAGCAGAGATGCAAGAAGAGAGATTTACGGGTCTGGAGTGAGAGACCCTGAGTTCCCTCCTGGTACCCTGAGCCTTAGAATAACTTGTTTGCTCCCCATCATCCAAGAGGCCATTCTTCACCTGGGAAAATTTGTATTTCCACAGACATGGAACTTACCGCTGAAGACTTCTAGAGACACCGGTTGACTTGGGATAAGGTTTTTGCTCTGGCATCTGTATTCCCCGCTGTCCTGGAATGTGGCATGCACAATGTCCAAAATTGGAGTTTTCACTGCTAGCATGGTGTTGTTGTGGGTCCACTTTGTGGAGTTAACTTCAAAGGAACGGTTCCCGTTACATGTAAGAGTCACATTCTCTCCTCTAAATATTCTATTCCAGGGTGGATTCAAGGACACCACAGATTTCCAGGCAGCTTTGAGAAGATCAAGTTGTGAAAAGAGATATAGAGGGGGAAACATCATAGGAAATTGTCTAGGCTTCAAAATACAGATATACTAATAGTCAGTCAATGGTCAGTCTACCCTCTGTTGATGTTGATAAGACCCTATCCTGTTTGGTAGGATTTTTAAAAGGAGGAAGCACGGGTGTGGTCTCAGGGAGCTCCCTGCCTAGCGAGAAAGACAGGACAAAAATGCAGCATATTAAAAAGAACAAACAAATAAACACACCAAAAATTTAACACATGGTATAAGGAAACTCATTTAATTCTCTTGATTTCAATTTCAGAATTTGTCATTGAGGACTGCAATCTCTTTTCAGGCAGAGACAATGTCTGTCACGTTCAACCCTAGCTTGACTCAAAGGCTGGCACATGGAGTGAATGAATGAGTGAATAATGGATGCGTAACTCAGTTGAGAGTGTTTACATACCCAGCAAACAATATATGCCAATTCTGGAAGGTAATGAGAAAGACCAAGAGGATCAGTCTTAAAAGGCTTCCAAGAACAAAGAGATGTGATACAAATTTGAACTGAAGCTAAGGAAGTAGCAGGGGGTGATGAAGAAAGGGTGATGCAGTAGAAAAGAGCCAGACTTGAATCCAAGGCACTTATGTTAGAAACCAGTCCTTTGCTTGCTGTGTGACCTCCAGAAAAAGCACTAAACCTGAGCTTCAGCATCCTTAATTCCAAAATAACAGCATTAAGAATGATGATGCAAGAATTGAATGAGATTACGTAATAGTGCCTGGAAGAGAAGCTGAGACATTTAAATGTTCAAAAGAAGTGGCTGTTGACATGAAAAGAGGAGATGGTGACTTGAAAGAATGAATTGCTATGTGAGATGCTTTTGCATGAGAGAAAAGAAGAAAGACAAGGCAAGGTGGACATGGGAAGTGGGTTGAATAGGAAGTTGTAGATTCACAATCATTAGAAAAATAATAATCATCATTAGAAAACAAAGATGCCGGAGTGAAGGGAAACAGTGTGGGGAGGCAATGCCCAGACACATTGAAACACTGAGTGAACAAAGACAGAGGACTCACCTGCTGGCATGCCATCTGGAGCTGCAAATGGTCAGAGGGGATAGATTAGTGTCCATCCCCAGCCTTCTGAGCCTCCTGAGGACTGGGACCTGGGTATAGGGTGACGTCTGCATTCATGGAATTAAGGGCTAACTGTCTTCTTAGGAATTTGATCCTGAGATAAGGAGATTCTCTTTTTCTCTCTACACCACCCCCTCCTCCCCACCCTCGTCCTGTGGAGATGCCAGAATGATTGAAAGAAACCAGGCTCTCAGTCTAGCTTTTTGCTTAGATGTCGCTCAGCCCTGTCTCCTCTGCTTTCCAGTTTGTCGCCACTACAGAACCCCTGGGAAGTGTCCCAAAGTTTGGGCATGGCCTAGAAAATGTCAGCACTAGCCTCCCACCTGCGTCCTACATCCATTTTGGCTGCTGTAAGAGGGGTGACAGAACCTCTACTTACAAAAGAGCAGCAACACGACCCACAGCAGGGCAGGGCCCCCCCTGGAAGTGGACATCTCTCCTAGGGCCTCCAAGCACAGACTGCGCTGGAGTCCAGGGTCTTAAGATAAGCCGAAAACTGAAAAGGAGAAGGAAGTGTTTTCTGTGTCCTATCGGGTTACCTGATCAGCTGCGCCTGGGTCTGTCTCCTCCTCCGGAGATGAAATTTGGAGTGGTTGCCCTAAATTGCCCTAAATGGGCAATTTTAGATGTACCTCCTTTACTCCCCACCCCACCTCCAAAAACATACCTGGAATCTAGTCAAAGACAGTCACAGGGCTAGACACACAGTCAGAGGACATTCTTAAACTGTCCATCACTGCAACTTAGAAAAGTGGGGTACAGGCGATGTTCCGTTCATTCCTCGCAATAATCCTATGAAGCAGGTGCCTTCATTGCGTTTTATAGGTAGGAAAACTGGAGCTCAGGGAGGTTAAGCAACTTACCTTAGGGTAGGTACTAAATGGCTAATTTGGGATTCAGACATTTAAAAATCTAACCCTAGAGGAAAACCCTTAATCATGACAATATACCGTTTATGCCTATCCACGCGTATGGACAGCAATTGCTGAAATTCTGTTGTGGTTCTCCAGAGCCAGTTGTATGGTAGGCTGTTAGCCAGATGCTAACCAAAAGGAAGGGAGCACATGGAACCAGCCGGATTAACTAGGAAAGGACACTCCAGGCATCCAAGTAGTCAGGAAAGATGCTTCACAGCCACCCTGAGGAGTTCTGCCCACTGACAGGGGAAGGGAGAGAGGGCACAGAGGATGTCTTTTCACTAAGCACAGGCAAAAATAAAAAATAAAAAAAGTGGAAGCCAAAATAGTGACCGTAAAGGGGAGGAGAAAAACCTAGGGAAATCTGGGGAGAAGATCAGATAGTATAAGGACATACGCCAGGAAAGGGACTGAATAGTGTGAAAGAAGGCCTGACTCAAGGGAATCTAACTAAAGCCCGCCAAAGGCCTGTCTCCGGGTGGCAGCTACGTGGGCTGGAGTGCAGTGCCAGCCATGGCCCAGGTGCCATTGTGTCTTGGTGATGGACATGCAGATAGGCCGTGAGGCAGAGGGAAGTTAGGTAACTTGCCCAAGGTTAGCCTTAGGGGCTGGAGTGATACCGCTCTGGGCCCTGTTGACTATCTTGGGCCTGGTGGGCTCAAGTGTGGGCTTGCAGCCTTGGAAGCTGGACTTCTGCGGTGAGGTGGAGCTGAACCACCTGGCTGTGGATGAGACATTGGGCATGGTGTACCTGGGAGCAGTGGGCGCGATCTACCAGCTGATGCTGGGAAAGTGCCTCTTCAAGTGTGGCAGCCATTTGGTGCTCCTACAAATCTTGCCACTTTGATTTAAAATCCTCCTACGCGTGCTATCTCTAGGGAAGTGATCTCTAAATTGCTCTGCCAGCTTGTTCGGCTACCTGCCTCAGTTTCCCTATTCCATTTGTCCTGGCTTACTGGCCTGTCCCAATAGTATTTGTTGTGAACATTAAAATATTTAATAGAGTGAAAAGTTTAGAACAGAGACTGGCAAATAGTTAATGCTTTGTATGTTAGTCATTACTGTTACTATGATTATTTTATAAAGAGCTTTGGACTTGAAAATAGAAGAGAAAGAGACCACTTCGACAACTTCCTCGTCAATCCACAGAGGAAAAACACCCCAAAGCTAGTGGGTCCATATGTCCTCCAGAGGATGCAACCAGGTCACACAGAAGCAATTGTGTGAGTGGGACCGGGCCTGCCTCCCACACATAAGGCCTCCCTGCATTAGGAGACTTTGTTTAGGGGGTTCTCAGATCATTCCTGGGTGTGGCTGTGGACAGAGAAACCCAAGTCTTGCAGAGTCAAGCCAAATGCAGCGAGGGCCAGGTTTATTTTATGCTTTCTTACAGAATTACACAGTTAAAAAATGGAAACAGCCTCCTCTTAAAGGAATTCCTTTAGGTTGTTAGCGGATAAGAACAAGAGGTCTTAGCCCAGCCAAGCACATTTGCGTTTTAATAGGTAAATTTTGAAGCCCTAATCCTTTAGGGCCTGGCCGAACAGCACTGTGACCAGTGTGTTTCTGGGGATGAGGGTGGGTGAGAGTGGGGGCTGCAAAGTGAGGACTGCCAGGGAGTTGTCTGAACCTCTCAGGGCATATTCCCTGTGTTATTGCCTCAGAGGACCCTGAGGAAGTGTGCACATGTGTGTGTGAGTGTGTGTGAGTGTGTGTGTGTGTGATGGAGGCGGGGCAGCAATGAGTATTTTTTGTTGCTTGTCTTAGTGATGGGTATGCAGGATACATTTTCAGCATTTACTGGCAGCCAAATGTCCTGTAATACCCAAGATGGCCTTGCCTATTTAAAAATGTTTGGTCAGATCTTTTACAATTATTTGAACCTTTGAGCCTTAAACCTGTTTGACCAACAAATGCAACGTTTTTTATTTTTTCGTATATACTAGATTTTAGGAAAGAAACCATCATGTATACTGAGTGGAGATGTTGCTTTGGTTTTCCTGGAATAGCATCATTAAATTGTTCACTATTTCAGAAAATCTGATCACCAGCAGCTATGCCGTTTAGATTTGTATTGCTGACACCTTACCCTCAAACCAGGCTGTATTTGTTATCACCATATTCATCATGAATATATTTGCTCATTGTAAAGTTATTTTATTTCTTTTTTATGTAAAAATTGGGAATTATATTGATTCAAAAAATTAAAATGTGTATAGGTAGGCGAGGTGGGTTCAGTTTCAGGCTCCTGAAACTTTCACAATTTTAGGGGCCTTCCTTTAAAAAAAGAATAGAAAATTATGAATATAATATTCGATGTTAGAATGATTACGTAGAACAAAAACTAAATCACAACTAATTATAAAATACAAAAGCTGAAAAATAGCACGAACATTATAAAACCCAGGAAATATGACAATGTGCTGCTTGACACTCTACTATAATACTTTCTTTTTCTTGCATATCTTTGCTACATCCTCTCATCAGCTATTCTAATAATATTTTTATAGAGAAACTAGAAATATAATTCATTCTTTCCTCTGCATCACTGATCAGCATTTATTTTCTATTATTGATAGTTGAAGTGCATAAAAAATGCAATTCGAATGAGATATTCTCGCCGTGTGTAGTACTACCAGAGGTTTGTGCCTTACAAACACAAGAATTCTGATAAATTTTACAGTGTCTTATTCCAATCAAACATGACAAAAAATCATGATGTGTTTATAATTTTATATTCTGTATTGAGTGTATACCTGATAAGAGAGAACTTCCATTTTCACTAGACACAAAGGAATCCAATTCTCTGCTTACTCATATCCTATACATGGGGAGAAAAATGACAAAATTGCCTTCAGACTCCAGATATTTCAACATTGGTTTTCCTTTACCACCTACAACTGTCCAGTGTCAAGTACTGGAGCAGGGGTTCATGCTGAGGCATAGCCCTAGGTCCTCCACCTTATGCCTGAAGCCAGGAAAGTGGGCTTTTTGAGAGGATTTTTCTGGAAGCCATTTCCGTCCCAGAATGGCTCGCAGTGCCTTATCATACCTAGACATGACTGTGCACCACATACATCTGTTACGCTAAACCAGAACTACACATCCTCAGCTTAAGTTCACCTTTGCTGGGTTCCAAAAGCCTCCTGCAACTAATCCCATGCTCCTGATAGGAACCAATGTGTGACAGAGGGAAGCCTGATGGGGAGAAGAAAGTAGCCTTGTCCATATGTGGTTAAATATATTTTGTAAGTTTTACAGAAACATATGGCCTCTTCCAGGAGTTTGAAGGTGTCCTGAAGCTTAGCTTTCATTACTTACACGTAACTCCATCTCTGGTAGGCAAGTTCATAACCTGTGGATTTCTCCCCAGAGTCACCAAGAAAATGTAGGTCATGAAAGGGAGCCTGGCTGGACTGAAAAATGACAGGCCTACATTTTAAAGGAGAAAGGGCCAGAAGGAAGGAAAACAGCGGTCTACTCAGAGGAAGTTCCCAATGGACTTTTTCTTCAAAACAGGCCAGACTATCATAGTGGTTCAAGAAAACAACAGAATAGTAAGTGTCTGATCAACATTAAAATGTATGTTCTAGACATTGGAGTGAACACTGGAAACAGGACAGTGTCAGAAAATTCAGGACACTTCCATCGCCATTCCTACAGGGCAGTGTTTCTCATCATCATAGATGTGCACAATTTTTAATGAAAAAATGTACATTTTTATTGGTGATAATCTTAAAAATTAATGTAAATATATTATGACTCATTCAGATGAGTCGTTGCTACTTGATTTCAGTGCCTACATTAGCATTTTTTGTTGATAATTTACAACTGCATCCAGTGACTACCAAATTAAGTCTCGTTGCACCTGAGAACACGCGTTCAAACAGTGAAAAGTGGAGAGAAGGCTGAACCAACATGAGGCCCACCACAAAAACCTCACAGACAGATGTCTGAGAAGGAAGGGTGTTTGTCTGAGGCGTTCCTTGAGATAAACTTTAACCGTTCAAGTATTCGGACAGTTAAAGCAGTTGCCAGCAAAGAGACTACTTTATGCAGGCAAGACCCGGGACAGGCATTTTCAAGTTTAACATTCATTCCAATGGGCAAACTTGTAAACACTTGGTTTCACTCTGGGGAGGGGGAGGAGTAGATGTTACTAGATATATGATTATCAGGGTAAGTCACTCTGAGTCAGCAGTCGAAGTTCAAATCCTTACTAATGGGGTACACATGTTTCAGGGCAGTGGGGAGTGCGTCCTTAATATCACACTTTAAGTTTCAGGAAAGTTAATTTAAGTATTTTAAAACCTTTTTAAGTATTTTAAACATTTCTGTATTTTACTACAACAACAGACAACAGTAGGGTGATTACCAGAAAGAAAGGCAGGTGGGGGTGAGGGGCTTAGGAGAGGCTAAAGAGGAGATAAATGGTGATGGAAGGAGACTTGACTTGAGGTGTTGCAACAAGCAAGTCTATTGGTGCCATTTCCCCAAAGAGCTCAGATGACAGCAGTTTTTAGCAATACATTATTTTTTCATTAAAGCATGCACATTGTTTTTTATACGTACTGTTACACACTAATAGACTACAGTATAATTTAAACATAACTTTTACCTGTACTAGGAAACCAAAACTATTGTGTTACTTGATTGCAATATTTGATTTATGGCTGTGGTCCGGAACCACACCTGAAATATCTCTGAGGTGTGCCTGTTCAGATATACATTAGAAGGTTCCTTTTGTTTGTTTGTTTTGACTGAAAATTTAAAATGAGAAAGGGATGAGAAACAAGTGCTCTTAAGGACTATATAATCCAATGTGAGAAGAAATACAGTAAAGATATGAACAAATAAGTAAACAAAAACCTATCAGGTAGTAACAAGGCAGAGAATTAAATCAGAGTGATGTGATAAAGAGTGAATTTTTAGGTTAATACTAAATAATTCATACTAAGGTGATAACTGCAGTAGAATCTCTCAACAACTTCAAGTTCACTAAATCATCAGATAAATAATATTCACCATCTTTTTTTGCATAGCAGGTGGACCACCTGTTCTGCTGAATGACCATCACTGGTAAGGGTCTCTGTGGTAGAAATAGCAGGAGTTAGCAGTACCACGGAATCACAGCTCAAAAGAGTTTCTAGGCAGAGAGTGATTAACAACACTGAATGCATCAGAGTTACCAAGTAGGAGGAGAAGGATGAATTTGGTAATTAGAAAAATGTTGGTGCAGTCCTGTCTTCCAGGGTCTGTATCAGCCATGGAAGCCCTACATGTCGATAGTAAACTCACTAAAGTGACCAATCTCTGAGGCATTACTCAAACTCCTAAGATAACTCAAAATGCTGATTTGTACATTTTTAATGGTAAATATACCAGACCAGTCTTTTCTGTGTGGTTTTGCTTCCTGATGGATATAAATAGTATATTAAAATGCATGTTAGAATATTACTAACCCTATCAAAGCATGTATCACAATCAATGAATGTTGCATCTTGTCTTGCTCCTCATCACATACTGTATATGTATTTGAGTCATTGCTCTGTACCTGGTGCTTAGCACAGTGCAGGGCGTAGTTAGATCTTTAATAAATAATTAAGATATAAATAAGCTATTAACTCATTGACTATTTCTATCATGATTTGACACCTAATAACTCATTCTCCCCTTCCTTAGAGGCAATTTTCTTTTTTAAAAAAATGATCTCTTGAAGAGCATTAGAGACATGTTAGACTACTCTTTCTCTGATTGTTCATTATTTATGAAAATGATTAATCTTGTCTTTGTATTTGTACTTAGGAAAATGATCACCCAAAACCATACTCTTCAATTAATTCCTATGGTAATTAGTATCATAGAATATCTTCTTTTATGACTAATGGCCTGCCTGCCCTATTGAGTGTAAAATGTAGAAAAGATATGGCCTTCTAATCTTTTTTTGTACTATTCTAACCACAGGATATTAACCATAAATTTAATTAACTGTATGGAAGTACAACATAATAAAGTCACCAAATGGAAAGGAAGATAAATTCCTTGTGCTGCTAATTCTGGTTTACAGGTACCTTTCACTGCAGTCACACGGCTGAAGAGAGTCTTCTTCGACCTACTTGTCACAGTCTCTTTGTCAACAAACACTTTATTTCATTTTTAAATCTTTATTGTTGAAAGTATCACATATGTCCTCCTTTCCCCCCATTGACTCCCTCCAGGCCTTCACCCCCTTATTGTCTGTGTCCATGGGTTATGCATGTATGTGCGTACAATGTCTTTGGTTGATTACCTCCCACCCCCCATCCTCCCCGCCTTCCTTCAGAGGTGACATTCGAGATTTGCATTCTGTGAACAAACACATTAGTCTTTTCAGAACCCACAAGCACTTTGCTTCTCTAGCGTGTACTTGGCTGCATGTCCTTGGCTACATGGATTAGTTTAATGTGTGTTACTCAGCATTTGTGACCCGCATAAAAGAAAAGTGAGGGAAACTTGAAGAATGTTTAGATTGTGCATTGCCCTTTTTTGTCCTGGACACTATCGTTTACCTCTTATTTCTAGAGCTTTTATTATTTCTGTTTAGAGAATTGCTTCAGTTTTCAGGCATCACTTTCATGACAACTTATATTTCTACCATCTTACATCTCTGCTAATTATAAACCACTAGGGGCCTGGTGCACAAAAATTTGTGCACTCGGGGGGATCCCTCAGCCTGCCTGTGCCCTGTCGCAGTCTGAGACCCCTTGGGGGATGTCCACCTGCTGGTGTGCCTGGCCAGCCTGGGTGAGGGGCTGATGGCTGTTTGCAGGCTGGCCAAGCCCCCCAGTGGGAACCCTCACCCCATGGGGGTGTGGCCAGCCTGGGTGAGGGGCTGAGGGCCATTTCCAGGCTGCCCACAGCTCCCATTGACCCAACGTCCCAGCAAGGCTGGCTGGATTCAGGTTTCTGGGGTTTATTTATCTTCTATAATTGAAACTTTGTTACCTTGAGCGAGGCCTAAGCAGGCAATGGAAACCTCCTGTTTGCTTCAGCTCCATGGCTTCTATAATTGAAGCATTGTTGCTTGAGCAGAGGCCCACTGGCCTAGTCAGGCAGTTGCAATGGAAGCCTCCTGTGTGCTGTAGCTCTGTGGCTGCTGGCCTTCATCTTGGCTGGGTTAATTTGCATACAGCTGCTCTGATTGGCTGGGAGGCATGGCTTGACTGGTGGGCATGGCTTATGTGTCTTGGAGTTAATTTGCATATTACTCTTTAATTAGATTAGATGGGCTTGCTGGCTTATGACTATTTGTGGTCATATATCATCAACAAGTCAAAAGTGAATAGTTTGGGATTTTTTTTCCCCTGACTGTAATAAAATGTATGCTAGAAAGAGGAACCATTCCTATTCTATTCAGTTCTACCTTGCACTCTTACCCTAATTGACAAAAAAACTCCTTCTATAAATAAATAAATAAATATCCATGGGCTAAATGTAGAAGAAATGACATGATTAGCAAAACACTGTTTGCAACCCTTAATAAAAAAAATAATGCAGGGGAGAAACAAGATGGCGGCATAGGGTAGACACCGCATATGCAGCTGTGAACAACTATTTCAGAAAAACCACGAAAAGAACACA
>PVJC01049356.1:0-12222 GCA_004026665.1 Murina feae | reverse complement strand
AAAATATTTCCTCTAATTAATCCCCTTTTAATGTGCACGAATTTCGTGCACTGGGCCACTAGTTTATAAATAAATGAAAATCATAAAAGAGTCCTAAGATAAAAAAAAAAAAGAACAACTTGGAAACAGCTGAAATATGTTCTTTCACATTCTATAAAATGAGCATCAGCACGTCACATCCCTTCTGAACAAAAGGATTTGTGATAACATAGCAGGAGCCATATGTCAGTCCAAGGCCCAAATGTTTTCAACACCTGAATATTTTGATACCTGACTTTGGAGCTGAGATTTCAAATATTAATCTGAATGTGTCTTGGCTTTTGAAAAACCACTTGTGTTCCCTTTGCCTGGAATATCCCCAAAGAGTCACAGGCCTCACTTGCTTACTTCATTCGGATCTCTACTCGGATGAGCTGGCCATCCTGTTTCCATCGTCAACCTTCCCTAGTCCCATCACCATTCTACCCCTTGCCAGGCCTTCTTTTTTTCATAGCAGTTGCCACATCCAACACAGACATATTCTTTCTCGGTACCCTCTGCCCCCATGTGAACTGTAAGCTGCATGAAGGCATTTTGCATCCCTCGCACTCAGAAAAACGCCAGAGATGTAACAGGTACTCAATATGTATTTGAATAAATGAATGGCTGTTTTATATGAAAAAGAATACACTGGAAGAGCAAGAACAAAAATAAAATAGATATTTTAAGCATAAGTTACCTGAGCAAATAGCCAATAAATACTAAGTAAATACTGGAGGGCACAGTTGTAGAGACAACACAGTATGTTCACCACACTATTTCCTCTTGTGGGGCCCCCATTCCTAGTGTCCTTTGAAGTGGGGGCCACAGGACTGAGTGCTGGGCAGTGCTGCTCAAACCTGAATGTCCGTGCAAACTCCCAGCGATCTTTTTAAAGTAGATATGAACTCAGTATGTCTGGAAGCTCTCAAATTGGAATGATGCTTCTAGTCTGTGGACCACACTTTGAAGCTCTTTCCACACCTGGCCCTTAAAACACATGCTAGATAGAGGCAAAAGCCCCATAGCAGCAAGCACACCTAACACCCAAATCCTGGTTTCACCAGTAAAAGGAACCTGGGAAAAATGGCTGATTCTGGGACTAGTGCAGAAAACATAAGCTGGAGGGTCTTTTTGTGCCAAAAAGTAAGAAGTGCTTACTTAAGTCAAAGGGACACGGGAGCCACTGAAACACTCCCAGTTACCAAAGCTGGAACAATTTGAGCCACAGGATCAATAAAGAAGTATCCTATGTAATAAAAGGCCAATATGCAAATTGACCAAACAGTGGAATGACTGGTTGCTATGGCGTGCACTGACCACCAGGGGGCAGATGCTCAACGCAGGAGCTGCCCCCTGGTGGTCAGTGCACTCCCACAGGGGGATCGCTGCTCAATGAGAAGTCCTGAGCTGAGCTCATGGCTGGTGAGCACAGAGGTAGTGGCAGGCACCTCTCCTGCCTCCACTGCAGACCGGTGGTGAGGAGCGAGGGGTCCCAGACTTTGAGAGCGATGTCTGACTGCCAGCTTAAGCTTGATCCCAGGTCAGCAGGTGGACATCCCCTGAGGGCTTCCAGACTGCAAGAGAGCACAAGCTGGGCTAAGAGACACCCCCCCCCCTATAGTGCACAGTGTCGTGCACTGGGCCTCTAGTTGAATTATAAAGTGTAAAATAAATATATGAGTCCATACTTATAGAAATTATTGGATAAGTTAATAAGTGTGAGACAAGCCTCATTGCATAAGAATTTCAAATAACTTATGCAGATCTTCTGCCCTGAAGGAAAAAGAACATAACCCCCGACCCCCTACGTGTGGGCCTACTCTTTCCAAAGAGTATCGCACGAGAAGAGGGGAGAAGTCTAGCTTTTCAGTGAAGATACCTGACCAACACAACCTCAGCCAAATGGTCAAGGTCAACATCCGCAGTCACAAAGCATGTTGATATAATGAGACAAAAATAGCACCTTACCTCTGTGGTCTTCCTCCCAAAAAAAATGCATAGACACAGTCTAAACCAGTGGTTCCCAACATGCGGCAATTTGATTTTCAAAGGGGGCAATTTGAGGATGAGTTATTAACAGTGAATTTTTTACATTTCTTATGGTTCTCCGGGCTCATATACAGTATTTAGGTATATATGGTGACATATTCATGCATTTCAGTTCTCTATTATATGTTTTGAAACTTTATTTGCTATTTTTTCATATCACTTCATTTTTTTTTTTTTTACAATTTCTTTGTGATTTCTTCCTCAGCATTTCAACTGTCCTTTTGTTCTTTTATTTTTCTCTTTCATGGATGCCATGTTCTTTGGAAGCTTGTTTAGACCAAGTTAATGACTTTTAGCCTTCCTCCACATGAATAGGAATTCACTTTTTGAATAATAAGAATTATATGTCATGGGGGTGGGGGGACAATCAGGATTTTAGAAATGTTTAGGTGGGGCATGGCCAAAGAAAGGTTTTTCTGATCTAAACAGAAAAACACCAGACAAGTTCCATTGTGGGGCATTCTACAAAATCCCTGAGCAGTACACCTCAAAACTCTCGAGGTCATCAAAAGCAAAGAAAGTCTGAGAAATATTCCATCCAGGAGCAGCCTAAGGAGATATGACCACTAAATGTGAAGTGGGATCCTGGCTGAGATTCTAGCATTTTATAAATGGACATTAGGTAAAACTAAGGCAATCAGAACAAAGTACACGCTTTAGCTAATGCATCAATATTGGTTCATTAACTGACATAAATGTACCATCCTAATGCAAGAGGTTGGCAATATGGGGGAACAGGTTTAAGCATTTGTTAAAAGGACATATGCATCCCTATGTTCATAGCAGCACAATTTACCATAGCTAAAATCTGGAAACAGCCTAAGTGCCCATCAACAGATGAATGGATTAGCAAACTGTGGTACATCTACACAATGGAATACTATGCTGCTGTAAAAAGGAAGGAGTTCTTAGCATTTGCAGTAGTATGGATGGAACTGGAGAACATAATGCTAAGTGAAATAAGCCAGTCAATGAAAGAAAAATACCACATGTCCTCACTCATCTATGGATAATAATAACCATTATAAACTGGTGAACAAAAATAGATACAGAGGCAGAGCAGCATCAAACAGACTGTCAAATTACAGCAACAAGGACAGGGACTTGGGGGGAGGGTGTGGATAACAGATCAGCCAAGGGACTTTTGTGCATGTATTTAAGCATAACCAATGGACACAAAACACTGAGGGGGTAGGGGAGGCTGGGGGAAGGGCAGGGGGAAAAAGAGATATATGTACTAATCTTTGTAAAGCTTTATGTAATAAAAAAAATGAAAAAGAAAGTGGATGAAATTGAAGAGAATTGCAACAATGTGACCAAGTTTTCATAATTCTTCACTGTGGGATACCTTTTCCTGTGAAATAAAGTCCCAAAAATTAAAATCAAACTAAGTTGGGAAGAAACTCATAATCAATGAGGAAAATAAAATAAAAAAGCTGCCTTCTGAATCTGAGGGAATCTGAGAACTAATGCCTACATTTGGTTCAGCAAGTTGTCTCTTACAAAGTTATTGGTTGAGAGCTGACTATGCACCTCACACTCTGTTAAGAGACTCTCTTTAGAAAGGTGCACTCGAACTAAAAGAAATACTCAGGCCCCAGCCAGGTGGCTCACTTGGTTAGAACATTGTCCTGTATACCAAAGGTTGAGGGTTCAATTCCTGGTCAAGACGCACACAGGAGACAACCAATGTTTCACCCTCTCCCTTCCTTTATCTCTAAAAATCAATTCTTAAATATATATATATATATATATATATATATATATATATATATCTATCTATCTATCTATCTTTGGGTGCGGATTTTTAAAAAGATATATTTGGGCCCTGGCCCAGTAGTTCAGTTGGTCAGAACATCTTCCAGATATGTCAAGGTTGTGGATTCAATCCCCAGTCAGGGCACATATAAGAATCAATCAATGAACAACAAATCAATGTTTCTCTCTCTCTCTCTCTCTTGCTCTTCTTGTTTCTTTAAAATCAATAAATAAAAATAATAAATAAAACAAATGTAATTTTGCCCTGGCCAGTTTTGCTCAGTGGATAGAGCATCAGCCTCAGACTGGAGGGTCCCAAGTTCAATTCTGGTCAATGGTACATATCCGGCTTGCAGGCTTGATCCCCAGTGGGGGCGTGCAGGAGGCAGCCGATCAATGATTCTCTCTCATCATTGATGTTTCTATCTCTCCCTCTCCCTTCATCTCTGGAATCAATAAAAAATATATTTAGAAAAAAATTAATTTTTTTAGAAAGGTATATTCACACACAAAGGAAAGCAAAGGCTGATGAGTTTACATGTGTATACACAGAAAAAATAATAACATTGAAAATGCTGGGAAGATTCTCGGCTGGTTTACAAAAGATCAACTCTGCGAAGTTGGTCGAATCTCAGGTGTAGTGGTGGAAATTCTTAATCAGTGGTGCAATTTCCCTTAAGAATGCGTGCTGAGTGGGGAGCGCTGCTGTGCTGTCCAGTGGTTTGTGCTCCCACCTGGATGGGCCACTGCTCCCATCCTGGCCCCACACAAAGCCCGCAGCCCTTCCGACTTCCCAGTGTGGCACACACAGAGGCACATTCAGAGTTGGCAGAGCTGGTGCTTGCAATAGTACAAATGACTAATATTAGGTGTGAATGCCAAACAATTTGCGATTTTTAAGAAAGCTGGTAAATACCACTCACAACAGATGTCTGACACATCTCCCAATTTTTTTCCAAAGGTTTTGGCTACATACTCTTATATGACAAATATTTTCTGTAAAAAAAAAAAAAAAGAAAGAAAGAAAGAAAGAAAGAAAGAAAGAAAGAAAGAAAGAAAGAAAGAAAGAAAGAAAGATCACTTGTTATTTTCTCTGGCATGGTTGGTTAATTTGTTACAGAGTAGAAAAACTTTTAGGCCTGCTTAATTACCCAGCCACCTCAGCAGCTTGACAGCCTGTGCAAAGTTTCTAGGAACTGGGCTCCCACACCTGAGCAACGGCCCACAAAGAACAAACAGATCAAAATTAAGAATAGTCCTTACCTCTAAGTTACCCAGAAATGAATAACAGGAGGAGGATGACTAGCTTGGCTAAAACTACGCAATTAGCTTCTGTAACATGGCTTTGCTTGCTATGGGAACCTGAGCACAGATATAGTTGTCCCCTTTCATTATTGAACTCTGCAGATGGTCAGGCTGCTTCTCTCTTGGGCTTTCTGAGTGGAGGAGCAGACCCTGGACAGTCATAAAGGCTCTCTAAATTCTAATCAGTCTGGAGTTCTGGTCATTCTGTTACTCATGCTCCACAGCAAATTCTCTTTTATTGAAAGACTAGGGGCCTGGTGCACGAAATCCATGCACTGGGAGAGGGAGGTTCCTCAGCCCAGCCTGCCCCCTCTCACATTTTGGGAACCCTCAGGGGGTGTCCTATTGATGGCTTAGTCCCTCCCTGATCCCCTTGGGGAGCGGGCCTAAGCCACAGTCTGGCCTCCCTTTCTGGGAGGCGATCAGGCTAATCAGGTGAAGCCACCAGCCCCATCACCCCGCTGCTGCAGCCACTGCCAGTCACCCCAGCCACCAAGGTGTTTTTATCAACATGGACTCCAGTCCCTTCACCATGAAAAAATGACAACTTTCTTTAGGCATTTTCAAGATGTGTCTTTCATAGGATATAACATTTCTTTCTTTCTTTCTTTTTTATCCTCACCTGAGGATATGTTTCCATTGATTTTTAGAGAATGTGGAAGAGAAGGGAAAAACAGAGAGAAACATCAAAGTGAGAGGAACACTTTGATTGGTTTCCTCTTGCATATGCCCTGACCTGGACCCTGGCCAGGGAGGAGCCTGCAACCTAGGTACATGCCCTTGGTCAGAATTGAACCCAGACCCTGCAGTCAGTAGGCTGAGGCATTATGCACTGAGCCAAACCAGCTAGGGCAGGATATGACATTTTTTAGCCCTCCAGCAGTGGACCTTCCTTTTTTTCTCCAGGAGTTTGGTGGAAAATTCCTAGATGCCTTTTTGGATTGTTATTACCCAAGTTACTAAGAATATTATCAGTGGCATACAGGAGCATAGCCAATGAGCAGTAAGAAAAGGTGTTTCCTCTGTAGTTCACTCCGATCTCTGGCTCCACCCCTGCCCAGGCCTATAACCTCTGCCTGAGGCTGCAGGCCTGGGCAGAAGACCCCCAAACCCCTATGATCACTGGCTTCACAGGGCCCAGGCCTCTGTGATCACCGGCTCTGATTCTGCCCCCTGCCATTGCCGGCTCTGCCCTTTCCCCACTGGCAGCCTCTGGCCAAGGCTGCAGGCCTGGGCAAGGAACCCCCAGACCTCTACATTGCCAGCTCCACTGGTGCCCAGACCCCTGCCATCCCAGGATCCACCCCTGCCCCTCCAATTGCTGTGGAGCCCAAGCCCCTGCAATCTCTGGCCTTGCCCTTGCCCCTGAGGCCTGAGTAGGGCACCCTCATACCCTTCTGATCACCGGCTCTGCCCCTGCCCCCTCCAATTACCAGCTCCACCCTTGTCCATGCCTGAGGCCTCTGGTGAAGGCCTCTGGCCTGGGCAGGTGAACCCCTGCCCCCTCTGATCTCCTGTTCCTACCCTCAAGCCCCCCGTCTCCCCCACCACCTGCCTGGCTAACAGGCCTGAGCACTTCAGTGGCGGGGCTGAGCCAGGCTGGGCACCACCATCTTGTGGCCCTGGGGGCGACCATCTTTGTCACAGAGTGACACCTAATTTGCATATTACTCTTTTATTAGATAGGATTAGAAAAGTTGTTTTCCATTTATTTTTAGGATTGGTGAAATTTTTTTAAAGTGTCATCAAGTTTCTTTCCAATGTGAACTGTGAGGTTTCAGGGTATTTCACTTTCCTGTGCAGGAATTAATCCTATGTAATCTTTAAAGTGATGATACTCAAACATCAGCATATGGGACACCTCGTGGATTCCCTGCCCTATCGGCCCACCTTTGCTCCCAGCTGCTGCTGTCAGCAGGGATCTAGAAGCACAGTCACTGTGTAGCACTGGTTTTCTGTCGGGCCTTCTCTGCCTGAACTGGATCTGCTGCAGGAAATTATTCAACCATCTGCCTCATACCAAACCCTGGGATGTTTGAGGAACTTACAGCTCAAGGAGCAATCCTTGACCATGGGGTTGGGGGGCTGCTAGATATACCCTCTCCATCTACATGTGTCAGCAGACAATTCTCCACTAAATATATGTCTTCACACAGAGACTTCCCAAGTGATCCCTTCTAGCACAGGAATTGTGATCAACTCTAGTTTGAACCTGCAACCAAAAAGACAAAGGTTGGTGGTGCACATATAATTATATGCCAAAATAGCAAGTATATGCCTAACAGGGAGAACTTTTATTTCTGACCAAGCACCTATAAAGCACCAATGGTGAGTTGGATGGACTCCATAAAAGAAGCCACAAGCATATAAAAGAGTCTACAGGAGCTAAGCAGGGCTGTTGAGGACAGGACCTTGTGGATGCCACTCATTCATAGAGCTGCCAGGAGTCAGAGCAGATACAACAGCATGACACATCTACGACAACTGAATCTTCTCCTTCTAAATATATGTATCTGGTGATTGGAAGAATTTTCCCATAGCTTTTGGCTCCTTATTGAGCTCTGGTTCTACCTCAGACCTAGTTACCCTCCATCTCCCACTTACTTCCTCTATCGGGCTCCACGGGGCACCTTCACAGGTGGCTAGAACATCTTGCCCTGCAGCTAAAAACCAGAACACTGGTGTCAGTTTGACAACACTAGGTAGGTCAGCAGAGTGACTATAAACCACAGGGATACAGCCCACCAAACTCAACTACATGAATTCTCAACTCAACTTCACCTTAGCCAGGTCCCCAAAATGTCCATGGCTCTTCTGACACCCCCTGACATCAAGGGATGTGAGTTCCAGAAGTCACAGGAGAAAGAAAGCAGTCCTGACAAATTGCAACCAAAATATCTTATTTTGCAAATTTTACAGCAACATGTGACCATGGGAGTCCATTCCCAGCGTTCTCCCAGGACCTAGGAAGGGACTCGTACAGAAGAGGGTCCCTGAAGCGTAAGTTTCAGTTGCTTCATAGCAGATCCACCTCTGGGCATAGGCCGCCTCCAGAATCAAGCTTTGGGCCTGGACTCTGGAACCAAACTGCACGGAGACAGAAGCCTCGCTCCACAGCTCAGCAGCCAGGAGATCTGAACCTCTGTGACTCACTTTGCTCCCCTGTAAAATGGAGGTCATGAGAGTGGTGACCTCAGAGTGTTGAGGATTCGGTGACTGGCACATCTAGGGAGTATCGGTAAATATCCTGTTGTCTCTCTCAAGAGTAGGGGGCAGCCCTGACTCATTTGGCTCAGTGGATAGAGTGTCAGCCTGCGGACTGCAAGGTCCCAGGTTCGATTCCAGTCAAGGGCATGTACCTTGGTTGCGGGCACATCCCCAGTGTGGGGTGTACAGGAGGCAGCTGATCGATGTTTCTCTCTCATTGATGTTTCTAACTCTCTATCCCTCTCCCTTCCTCTCTGTAAAAAAATCAATAAAATGTATTTAAAAAAAAAAAAGAGTAGGGGGCAAAGGGCAGCATTAGTCTTCCATTCGGAAGGGAACACAGTGCTGATTAGCATGGAAGGCATGCCCCAGTTTGCATGCAAGCCCTTCATCTCCCCACTGAAATCAAGGACATTTCCATAAGCAATCCTCACCTTCAAGAACAGTAGCTAAAGAGCTTCCCAAAAATCCAGCATTCCCCTCACCAGCGCATTTTCCAAGGTGTTGCAAAGGGAGGGTCCTGGTGTTTGACAACACTATGCATGATCAGGTCCCTGAAAAAAGCCCAGCTCTTGGGATTCCTTCTCTACCTGCGTACAAAAGATATTTAGCACATCAGTTTCCTTTCATGTGAGCTGCTACCGAATTCAGTTTTGTTTTTGTTCTGGTTTTCTTTCTTTTTTTTTCTTTTTTTTTTGTAAACTAATCAAGCTAAAAATTGGAATGATTCTTGGCTGCTGAAACTACAGCACTACTTCCAAATCTCCAGGAAGCCCCGCCTTACCAATAAATCCAGTTTGATTTAGAATTATATGTCTTCCTTCTTGATTGGGCAGCATCCCATCAGAATTCATTTCCACAAATATTCTACAGGATTTTGCTGCTAGAAAGTAAAGTCTTCTGATTCTTTGTGATGGAAGCCTCCCCTTCCTGGCTTAAGTGTATTGTCAGCCTCCTGGGGCATGCTGGGATCTGACTCCTGGGGCATGCTGGGATCTGACTCTGGTTAGAGACTTAGAAACTGGATCTTGGGGTCGAGAGGGTCAGGTGGTGAATGGTTAAAACCTGAGAAGAACTGGTTTCACATCGGGAGGGAGTTACAGGGCCTTCCAGCGAAGGAACGTGCCCCACCCCAGGACACAGGATGCTGCCGGGCTGCTCTGACTGGCAAGGAGGGCTCACTGGAGGGTCTAAGAGTCCAACTACCTCTTTGGGTCCCTCAGATCTTCCCACACATCCTCATTCTAATTCTTCCCATAGTTCAGTGTTTTACAATTTGGTTCACTGTAAGCAGAGACTTTTTAAATAGAAGAGAATAAAAATAGAACATTTTGCTTATAATAAAGATAAATATTGTTTCATCACACCTTTTTTCAGTTGTATCTGTGTGTGTGTGTGTGTGTGTGTGCTGAATCAAAATAAAATATATGGCCCTGACCGGTTTGGCTCAGTGGATAGAGCGTCGACCTGCGGACTGAAGGGTCCCAGGTTCGATTCCAGTCAAGGGCATGTACCATGGTTGCGGACACATCCCCAGAGGGGGGTGTGCAGTAGGCAGTTGATCGATGTTTCTCTCTCATTGATGTTTCTAACTCTCTATCCCTCTCCCTTCCTCTCTGTAAAATATCAATAAAATATTTTTTAAAAAAAATAAAAATAAAAAATAAATAAAATAAAATATAGTTCTTCTAGGGACTGAAGTAAAAAATATATTTGAAATCCATTGTGTAAGAGATTAACAAAACTGTAGCTTTTCGTAATTACAGTGGATTTATTAAAAACCATTCAAAGTTTAGCTTATTTGTACATATGAGGGGATCTATATTTCATTGATGATAGAAAACTAATCTTCAAATTAACCTAAATTTAGAATCACAAAGCTGTGGCTTGGACTAATGTAATTTGGCAACTTGCCTGCACTTTGAATTTGGTTTGGGGCTGCCTGAACCATTCAGGTGGCAAGAGAACTCTTTAGTGAGGTCATGTGCAGTGAAAGGGCCTCGTCGTTGCCTTCAGCTGAGGATTTACATATTACGGTTCATTGCTCTTTCTTCAGGCTTCCTGTGCTGTTAGAGGATACCATTCGCCTATGACTCTTGAGCTCCCAGATCTTCATACTGTTCTGTGTCAGCAGTAATGTGGCCCCCAAACTGCCCTTCAGCAGCTGCCTCATGACAGGTGGCACTGGACAATAATTTTATTAGTATTTGACACTGCATACCACGGGGTTGTCCAAAGCCCATGACTAATCTTAATGCCCTGCTCCACTCTTCTCTCTGAGGATCTGGGGTCGGCATCACACACCTCATTGTTCATTCTGGGTCAACTGATTTCAAGGGGGACAACAACCCTGAACAACCTACGGAGAAGAGAAATGTATACAGGGAGACACTGAGAGCCTGGAAGGTGGGAGAACATTGGGAAATGGGCTGAAACAAAATGCGGTCTCTGAACACAGTGCCAAGGCTACCACCTTAAAAGCATTTCTCCACAGTCCCTGCATCTTCCTCTCTTTCCGTTGGGATTTGAAGTCCCGGCAGGAGCAGCAGACTGGCTGAGCAGGGCCACAGACCTGCCTCTTCTCTGTGGCACATGTGAAGGAAGGCCCTGCCCTGGGTGATGATGCCACCTTTGCAGCTGCTCAGGAACAGAAAGGGGGCTGGATGTTAGACACCCTCACCTCCTCCCCAAAAAAAAAATTCTGATAAAGCCTTTCTCCCACTCTTTTGCCATTTCTGGGTGGTCCCTCCTTCTCACTAAGCTGTGAGCTGCTCTAGTGATTGTTGTGCTTTTCTCTGCCACGTCCCATGCCATGCAGAACAATGCCAGGAGTGAAGAAGGTGATCAAGGAAAGTGTTTTTGTTTTGAATAAGAGAATATGTGGAGCTCTTGAGAACCACAGACCAGAGTCAAGCTGAGGGACTGAATCAAAACAACAAGCTCAGCCCTAGCCGGTTTGGCTCAGTGGATAGAGTGTCAGCCTGTGGACTAAGGGGTCCCGGGTTCGATTCTGGTCAAGGGCACAAGCCTGGGTTGCAGGCTTGATCCCCAGTTGGGGGCGTGCAGGAGGCAGCCGATTCGTGATTCTCTCTCATCACTGATGTTTCTCTCTCTCTCTTCCTCTCCCTTCCTCTCTGCAATCAATACAAATATTTTTATTTTTTTAAAAAAACCGCCCTAACTGGTTTGGCTCAGTGGATAGAGCATCAGCCTTCAAACTAAAGGGTCCCAGGTTTGATTCTGGTCAAGGGCATGTACCTTGGTTATGGGCCCAACTCCAGTGGGGAGTGTGCAGGAAGCAGCTGATCCATGTGTCTCATTGTTGTTTCTAGCTCTCTGTCCCTCTCCCTTCCTCTCTGTAAAAAATCAATTATATATATATATATACTAGGGGCCCGGTGCACAAAAATTTGTGCACTCGGGGTGGAGGGAGTCCCTCAGCCCGGCCTGTGCCCTCTCACAGTCTGGGACCCCTCAGTGGATGTCCTATGATGGCCCCAGTCTGCCAGGCGCCTTGTGTGTATGTGCGTGTGTGTCTCACCATTGGAGACCTGCCCCCAGCCGCATCTGAGGCTCGGAGCAGTCCTCCTGTGTGTGTCTACCTGCTGGGGGCCTGTCCCCAGGCACACCATCAACGCTTGGAGCAGGCACCCCCTCTATGTTGATCTCTCAGACTCTTGCCTTCCCTTGCATGTTGTTCTCTTTTTTGAGCTGTGGCCAGGGCTGGGTGCTGCCTGCCTCCCAAGCTTGCCTACTGCCCATCTTCCTCCAGCCACCAGAAAGCAGGGAAAACCCCGCCTCGTGGTCAGGCCAGCCTTTTCCTGCTCCCTGATCCTCGGAAGGGACCTGGGAAGCCGCCAAGAAGGCCGCCAACTCTTTCCC
>PVJC01049355.1:0-12207 GCA_004026665.1 Murina feae | reverse complement strand
AAATTAAAGCAACAAGGACAGAGGGGGGATGGGAGGGGGGGTAATAGATCAACCAAAGGACTGTTATGCATGCATTTAAGCATAACCAAAGGACACAGACCACTGGGGGGAAGGGGAGGCTGGGGGAAGGGCAGGGGAAAAAAGAGATATTTGTACTAATCTTTGTAATACTTTATGTAATTAAATAAAAAAAAAGAAAAAAAAAGAAGGGGGGGAAAGGCTGAGTAATGAACTCCCTTCAACCCCAAAACAGGAGCCTGTGGGGACTCCAGAAAAATTAAACCCATTTGATTTTTTGGAAATATAAGTATGGTTTTGAATTCTTTCCTTTTCTTTCATTTGGTTTTCCATTAATATTGTTTCAGATATGAATATCTCCAAACACTAGGCAGATAGTAGCTACTTCTCCTGGACTTAGTGGGTGCACCCCTGTGTGGGCTGTGCCCACTGTCTTATTGTAGTTGAGCCTTCATTGTTGTTGACATCAATGGAAGGAACTGACCTCCAGGCCAACTGACTGTGAAGACCAGCTGTGACTACAGTGGAAGAGCTGATGTGAAGGAGACACCACTATGAGGCAGCACTTGCTTCAGTGGGGCTTTGGTGCTCACTGAGTCTGCCTCTTGAGTGTGTTGCTGGTAGATATGGTAGAGTTATAAATCTGATATGGTCTGAAGCTGTCCACGGGGTACACTGGCTCTGGGGCCTCCCAGTAGATTCAAAGTTAGACACTACCTGTGCCTTGCCTGGGGCCAACTGCAGGAGCTACAGAGAGATCTACAGATGGCTGCTGCTTGTGTTGGGCTTGGAGATGACCAGGAGAGGTCAAGATGTGAACCTGAGCAAGCTTCTGCTAGTGCTGGGTCTAGGGCCACTTATGGAGGGATATGGGGCACATTGAATCAAGCTGCTACTGAGAGATTTTAGGAAAGTCTGAGCCAGGATAAGCCATTCATATGTAAAAGCTGCTCCAAACACTTTGGGTGGGGCTGCAAAATGTGTGGAGCAGGATCTCAAGGAATCACCAGGAAATGCAATGTGGCTGACATAAACCAAGAAATCACTGTTCTAGGTCTCTGCAAGCTTTATGAAGGCATGGATAATCTTATATTTTCTAGAGGTAGCTCTCAAGGGACAAGTTATTTATATAAAAGTGGTAACTTTACTCAAGGTAATCTGAGAGAATTAAAGTAATGTAGAAACTGATTGGCAATGGGGAAAAAGCAAACCCAGGGGATAATGAAATTCCTGGGTCTAGTCATTGCTCACAACCAGCAATACACCTGTTTTTCTACTTGGTAACTTAAACCAATAGATTCTCATCTTTGTATAAGTTGGCTTGATTTGGAATCTAGCCAGAGTCTGACAACTGCAGATGGAAACTGTGTCTGTGAAGCTGTATCCACTAAGGGGTGCCTTTGTGGCAGTAATGAAGCTGTCCTGATTGTCTTCCCAGGCCTACTTAGGAAAATTGTACCATATTCTATCATTAAACTTAATTTCTATCAGACAAAGCTATTCTGCACACAATCAATAAGAGTTCATATTTTAAATAATCTCAACAGCAAGTGTTTTTTTTTCCAGAAGATTAAGTCAAAATTGTTCAAAATCATTCACTGTTGTATTTCATCAATTTTGTTAGAATCACAGCAGGTATAAATGAGTAGCAAATTCATGAATTGTGCATTAGTTTATATCTTTTCCGCAAGGCTAATTGTTTGCTTTATTTTTTCTTCTATTAAAGCTGTCAGTGCAAAGTGATATAGGGTGAGCCTCAAATCTTGATGAGAAACAAGAAGAACATTTAAAATATGGATATAATTATACAATGCCATAAAGTTTGTTTCTTTTTCCTTCTCACTAGCTCTCATTAAGACAGGAGTTTTCAAAAATTAATACAACCAGATAAAAGAATATATATGTCAACAAACATAGTTTATGCATCTGCTGACTGTTCTCTTCATGAAGAATATTATCCAGAGTTGGCCTTTAGCTATTAAGTGGTACAAATATTAAATTGTGTGTGTGTGTGTAGGCTGAAATCTACACTGCAGGCTGTTTTTTAATCTGAGAGCTCCCTTTCCTGACCTACATGGCTGTGGGTGATGATTTTAGACCCTGCACCTGTAAAATGAATTTGGTTTTCCTCAACACACTGGAGATTCTTTGCTTTTACAAAGACTGCTAGATAAGCTCTTCAGATGGCAGTCAATATGTACTTTGCCTCTGGTAAAATTCTGTTTCTCTTTTACTTTAAGTATCATTTGAGAATACAAAGAAGATTGGCTATGACCAGAACCTCCATATAATACTGTCAGGCATTTATTGGCACAAACTCCTCCATACCCATTTTATAAATGAATGGGATTATGTCCTAAACAATTTCTTAGATATGTTGGAATGAAAAGAATTGACAGTCACAGGTCTACTTCTCAAGGTATTTTTGTAAGTTTCATTCCAATACAAGTTTTATGTCCCTTTCCTTTCCGTGATTGTCTCGTTAAGAAAAAGAGAAATCCAGATATATTTTGTTCTCTAATCTGATGCACCTTTTTTCTATGACACTCACCTCAAGATACTCTCCCAAATTTTGACTCATGCTGTTTTATTTTCCTCACAAATCTTATGCTTCTAGTGAAGACTGAAGAGAAAGTGTAATCTCTCTAGGGTGTATATGTGTCAGGGGATATAGGCTGATGGGAAAGTTATATATATATATATATCCTCTCATATTTTGGCTATTAGTGAACAAAGGTATCCACAATGCCAATAAGCATGTGGCAAAAGGTTTTTTTTTTTTCATATTAGGAGGTCACTGACCCACTCAAGATTGTCATGTGCTCAAAATACAGATAAAGGTTGTTAATAAAAATATTAATAAACATTTTTAAGGTGTGGATACATAGACACATATAAAGTAGATTTTCTAGTTATCAATATTAGGAAGTGATGTATATATCAAGGCAATGCCTGTGATAACTGAAACGACTCTTTGACCAGTCACCATGCAGTGCTAGCATAGATGCATAGACACAGGTAAAGTCTATGAGTGAACTGAGAATGAAAAAGACAAATGCTTGCCTTCATGGTGCTCTCACTGTAAGAAGGTTAGGTCAGGAATGAGAATTCAAAATTCCTGTCAGCACAGACCTAAGGTGCCACTTCTCAGAGCAACCAGAGATACACCCGATAGCAGACTGGGAGCATGACTAAAGGGCTGGTATTGACCATTCTGAAGGTTGAGCCATTCTGGATTTCCAAAGGAGCCAATGGCTGCCTAGGAGGCAGAGCTTTTGATGCTGACTGGCATAGAAACTGACCAATCAGAACCTAACCTGGGTGAGCTGCAAAGGTAGGACCTAAGGTGGGGGCTGAGGAGGATTTTAAAGGCAACAGCTGTTTAGTGTAAGGTGTAAGAAAGCAGTTCAATTTGTTAATAACCGGTTTGGCAGTATTGTGCATGTGGCTGGCTATCAGTCCAGATATAGGGATTATGTGTTTTTGTCTGCCAAGAGCATCTCCTCCTTCTGAAAAAGCCCCCCCCCCCCCCACACACACACATAATTAAGCAATCCTATCCTCTATAATCTATCTATACTAATTAAAGGGTAATATGCTAATTACCCTTCTTCTGGATGTCCAAGTTCCTTCCAGACAAAACCATGGTGGTAGGGGCCGAGGCAGAGGCAGTTAGGGGTAATCAGGCCAGTAGGGGAAAGCAGTTAGGGACAAGATCAGGCTTGCAGGGGGTTAGGGGAAATCAGGCCAGCAGGGGAGGGCAATTGGGGGCATTAGGCAGGCAGGTAGGTGAGTGGTTAAGAGCCAGTGGTCCTGGATTGCAAGAGGGTATAGGCCGGGCTGAGGGACAACCCCCATGCATGAATCTTGTGCACCAGGCCTCTAGTTTGTATATAATCATTTACATAAGCTTAACAGTTTGCAAAGCACCTTTATTATAATCAGGTAAGATGGACAATATTACATCATTTTTCTGCTCCTATTCATAGCAAAATTCTTTAAAAAAATTGTTGCCTTCCTTCACTGTCTCTTTGTTGACAGGCCAGCAGAGGACATTTGGCTCAAGCAGACTAGAAAGTCCTGAATGAGAAGATGGTCCCAGCCTCATTTCCTGGAATAACCAGTGGTTACCCTATCCAGCACAACAAGAGGCAGCTGCACTGGAGGGTAAGACAGCAGGCTAACAATAATAATAATAACAATGGCCACCTATAACCTACAGACTCAATGGCCAGCACTAACCCATCTGAAGGATAATGAACTCCATCTAATTAGACTAGAACACTTACATTCCCCAGCCTCTGTCCCTTGCAGTTTTTGCACATAAAATTCAATCCCAAGGACAGTGGAGGCTGAGTCCTAACCTTCCCTGGTTGTGGCTCCATCCCCCATTCCCTATAATAAACTTCCCTCTTGCTTTCTGTGTCTGCCTATTTCCTTGAGTGACTCCAAATCTTATATCTTTACCTCCCATTGTCTCCTCAAACAACTCTGACAGGCTTTTACCACACATTCTTCAGCAACCACTTTTATTATATTTCTCAGTAATTCCACATGACTATATGTGTTGGTCAATTCTCAGTTCTTATTTTACTTAATCTCTCAGCAAAATTTGTTATTTTATCACTTCTCTCCCACCTTGAAACACTTCTTTCTGAAGCACTACTCTCTTCTCCTCCTAGCTCACTAGCCGTTAATTCTGTTTCTTTTTTTGATTTCACCTAATCTACTTAAATCTCTTAATGTTGGAGTGACCCAGATTAGATCCTTGGACTTCTTCCCTTCTTCAACTACACTTTCTTTTTCAGAGGTGATTTTCCTTTTTCATGCCTTCAAGAACCATCTATAATTTTCCAAATCTACCTCTCTATATCTAAACACTCTCTAAGTTCCAAAGACATTTTTTCAACTGCTGAGTACACATTTCCGCTTAAATAGCTAATAAAAATGTTGAAATTTCCATGTCTGAAAGAATTTACTATCCCCCCTCAAACTATGACCTCTCAGTCTCCCCTATCTCAGTTGATGTCAATTTGAAGCTTTAGCGTGATCATATCTAAAGCCTCAGAATCATTTTTTGGCACCCCTCTTTCCCTGACACACCATACATAATCCATCAATAAATTTGACTGGTTTGGTTTTGTTTTGGTTTGGTTTGGTTGTTTGCTTTTTATCTTGACATATTTCCCACTGCTTTTGATACTCTTTTTTTAATGGTATAAATGTTTAATCTGTTTTTCCAGATTAATTAAATGAAAAAAATAATTTCTTTCATTTTCTGGAACATGTCTATGTTGTTTTCTTTCATAATATTATTTTTTTACAATCTTATTTTTCAATTACAGTTTACATTCCATATTATTTTGTACTAGAGGCTCAGTGCACAAAATTTGTGCACTGGGGGGGGGGGTCCCTCAGGCCAGCCTGTACTCTCTCCAATCTGGGACCCAACTCACAATCCAGGACTGCAGGCTTTCAACTACTGGCCTGTCTGCCTGCCTGATTGCCCCTAACCTCTTCTGCCTGTCAGCCTGATCACCCCTTAACCACTCCTCTGCCAGCCTGATTGATGCCTAACTGCTCCCCTGCCAGCCCAATTGCTCCCAACTGCCCTCCCCTGCTGGACTGATTGCACCCACAACTGCCCTCCCCTGTTGGCCATCTTGTGGCTGTAGGCACCTCTATCTTTGAGGGTGGGGCAGTCAATTAGCATATCCCCTCCTATTGGCAGTGGGTGCTGCCATCGTTGAGGGTTCCTGGGCAGGGTCAAACCTGTGTTTGGAGCTGAGGGGGCACCTGCCCTTCCCTCTTTATTGTCTGTGGATGCTGCTATCTTTGCCATGGTGTGAGGGCCAATTAGCATATTCCCTCTTTATTAGATAGGATTAGTTTCAGGTGTACATATAATGGGTAGACAATTGTATAGTTTACAGAGTGATTCCCCCTAATATTTCAAGTACCCACCTGGCAACATACATAGTTATTACTATACTAGGGGCCTGGTGCACAAAATTCATGCACGGGGGGGGGGATCCCTCAGCTCAGCCTGCCCCCTCCCACATACTGGGAGCCCTCAGGGGATGTCCTACTGATGGCTTAGGCCCGTTCCCTGGGGAGCGGGTCTAAGCCACAGTCTGGCCTCCCTTTGTGGGAGGCAACCAGGCTGATCAGGGGAAGGCACCAGTTCCATCACCCCACTGCTGTAGTCACTGCCAGTCACAGCAGCCACCAAGGTGCTTTCATCAACACAGACTCCAGTCCCTTCACCATGAAAATAATACAACTTTCTTTAAGCATTTTCAAGATGTGTCTTTCATAGGATATGACATTACTTTATTTATTTATTTTTATCCTCACCTGAGGATATGTTTCCACTGATTTTTTTAGAGAATGTGGAAGAGAGAGAAACATCAAAGTGAGAAGAACACTTTGATTGGTTGCCTCCTGCATGACCCCTGACCTTAGACCTAGCCAGAATTGAACCCAGACCCTGTGGTAGGCAAGCTGAGGCATTATCCACTGAGATAAACCAGCTAGGGCATGATATGACAGTTCTTAGCCCTCTTGCAGCAGACCTTTGTTTTTTTCTCCAGGAGTGAGGTGGAAAAATCCTATATCACCTTTTTGGATTCTTATTACCCAAGTTACAAAGAATATTACCAGTGGCACCCAGGGTGCTTAGTCAACGAGCAGTCAGAAAAGGTGTTTCCTCTGTAGTTCACACTGATCCCCAGCTCGGCCGCTGTCCAGGCCTAAAGCTTCTGGCTCAGGCTTTAGACCTGGGAAGGGCCCCTCCAGCTCCCTCTGATCACCAGCTCTACGCCTGCCCAGGCCTAAAGCCTCTGACCCAGGCTTTAGGCCTGGGCAGGTGCCCCCTCAGCTCCAAACACAGGTTTGACCCTGCCCAGGAACCCCCTGGCTCAGGCCCTTCATAGGCTGCTCAGGGCCCAAACAGGGCCTACCTCAGAGTGACCTGGGTGCTGATGATATTCCCGGGACCCAGGCCGCTGGGCACCTATGTATGCAAACTAACCACCATCTTTATTGGGTTAATTTGCCTACTCATCTGATTGGCTGGTGGGCGGGCATAGTGGAGTGACACCAATTTGCATGCTTCTCTTTTATTAGTATAGATTATTGACTATATTCCCTATGCTGTACTTTACATCCCTGTGACTATTCTACCACTGCCAATTTGTACTTCTTAATCCCTTTATTTCTTTCACCCAATCCTACACACCTGCCTCCCCCTGGCAACGATCAATTTGTTTTCTGTGTCTATGAATCTGTTTCAATTTTTATTTTGTTCTTTAGATTCCACATACAAGTGAAATCATTGGTCTTTCTCTGACTGACTTATGTCACTTAGCATAATATGCTGTATATTCATGCATGCTGTTGCAAATGGTAAAAGTTCATTTATTTTTATGGCTAAGTAATATTCCACTGTATCTGTATCACCACTTTTTTATCCATTTGCCTATTGATGGGCTCTTGGGTTGCATCCATAGCTCTTTGCTATTGTGAATAATGCTGCAATGAACATAGGGGTGCATATATTATTTTGAAATAGTGCTTTGTGTTTCTTCAAATATATATCCAGAAGTGGAATCACTAGGTCATAAGGCAGTTCCAGTTTTAATTTTTTTTATGAATCTTCATACTGTTTTCCATAGTGGTGTACCTATCTGCATTCCCAACAGTACACAAGGGTTCCCTTTTCTCCACACCCTCACCAATATTTGTTGTTAGTTGATTTATTGATTTTTTGACAGGTGTGAGGTGATATCTCATTATGATTTTAATTTGTATTTCTCTGATGATTACTGACGTTGAACATCTTTCCATATAACTATTGGCCATCTGTATATTCTTTCCTGAACTTCCAACATATTAGGCACATTCATCTTAGAGTCTTTGTGCTATCTCCCTCTGCATGGAAAGCTCTTCCCCTAAACCTTTGAATGGCTGAATTCCTTATTACATTTTAATCTCTGCTCAGAAGTCCCCTTCTCAAGGAAGTCTTCATGGAATATTCTATCAAAATGTTAGATCATCCATCCTATCTGTCCTTCTCTATTCCTTCATTCTGCTTTATTTTTTCATAGACCATACTACTTTCTGAAATTATATATTATAGTTTTGTTTCCATATTTATGGGCCATCTCTACACTTAGACTATAAGTGTCATGTCGAGGGCTTTGTCTTGCTCACCATGACAACCTTAGTGGTGAGCATACAATAGGTATCCCAAAACACATGTGGGATGAATAAATCAAACATCCTAATTTACATAAGAGAAAACTGAGGCATGGGAGATTAACTTGCCCAATGTTACAGGGACAGAGCTTTACTTGAAGTCATATCTCCATGATATTTACTCTGGTTGAAATTACCCATACATATGCACAATGCTTTAATAGAAAACTTCTGCGGTAAGGCCACATTACAAAGCTCTTTCATTATATATACCAACAACATACTGCATAACACAAGGCAAAACCTAGCAGACTAGCATGCAGTAACTTTCTAATGCACACACCAATAGAGATTTAATACACAAATTTCTAAAGACAAGCCTGTCACTGAACTAAAACTTCAACTGATGTTTCTTTTATTTATCCTTAAACATGTCTTTTTAAAAATAATGAGTTAATAACAAATAACTCATATTTTAATACTGTTCATTGCTTAGCAAAAAAAAAAAAAAAATGGAGAGATGAAGCCAGCATCCTTGTGGATCCTGCATATGGAAATGAAGCTCAGATATCCAGGACTACACATTAATTTGACTTTCTAAAAATAGGTACTGACAACTTTAATAATTCAAGGCATAGATGACTCTATCTTTGACATGAACTTTTTTAATCTTTGGAGACTAAGATAGAAATAATTTCTTTTGTAGAAATACAATAAAGTTTTCTTTAATTATAGTGTTTTGTAGATAACTTTGCTTCATGGTGCATTAAGCAGTTTTTTTTCCTGAGAAAAAGAATGTTCTATAGTCCCAGATCTGCACTATTGTCCATAAAATGTCTTTCAATTTATATAAAATTCTAACATGTCTGATTCATTTCTTTATATTTCTTAGATCTTAGTCTTCAATGAGTTGTCCCTTTCAATGCAAATATACTAGGCTAGAGTCACCTTCCTCCTCAAGCAGCCCTACACTTTAAAGGATCTGTGAAATCCAAAGGGATCTGTTCTATCCATGGTGCTTTGATGGTATGAGTATTGGCAAAGAATCGCTTGTATCTGTAAGTGGTATCCATATAGGCAAGTTCTTCAACTCCTGATGAATCTGATTTTTCTGAGTCAGAAGTTGGACATTGGTATGTTTCCTTCTGGATTGACCCTATTTTTAGGACAGAGCCAAACATTGCATTGAGGGAAGGGGAAATGTGAGAAAGCACCAGGCTCTTCATTAGAAGGGGAGCTACCAACCAGAATCATAAAGCAAATTTTACATCTTTGAACAACTGTAGGATTATACTTTCATGAAATGAGTCATCCCTGGAACCTACCTTCAGTTCTGTCTTTTACTTTAGAACAGCATAGTTAATAATTTTAAAGTTAAGAGAGCTGGGTTTGAATCCCAGGTTATTGGTTATTTGATCTCATGCCGGTTACAGAACTTTTGTGTCTCCATTTGCTCTCCTATGAAATGAGATAATATTAGCCCCTGCTTCACAGAGCTTGTGATGTTAAAGGAACTGATGCGTGTAAATTTCTTATCATGGTTCCTGACACATAATGCAATTCAGTAAATGGAAGCTATTGCTGTTGGCGGTGTTGCCTTCTTTAAGTGGAATTTTGTTCTATCTTTGGCACTTACCAATTGTGTGACTTTAAGCAAGTCAATTCACATCTCTGAATCTGAATTTCCTCATTTTTAAGTAGAGATACTAACAGTCTACCTGAAATGGTTGTTGTAATAATTACATAGGATAATCAGTATAAAGCACATAACAAAATACCTGTGTAAATAAACAAATAAATATTGATATTTTTGTTGCTTCCCTCTCTTCTTGACAACCCACATTTTTTCCTAGAATAAGAAATCTCTTAGCAAGGAGGAAAAATGAAAGCATGGGCTTGGCTGGTGTTCCTCAGTGGTTGAGCATCAACCCATGAACCAAGAGGTCCCCAGTTTGATCCCTGGTCAGAGCATATGCCCAGTTTGCAGACTTGATTCCCGGTAGGGGGTGTGCAGGATGTACCCAATTTATGTCTCTCTTTCTCATTGATGTTTTTATCTCTCTATCCTTTTCCCTTTCTCTCTAAAATCAATAAAAAACATTAAAAATATAGAAGTATGGGAGGCAGGAATCTGACTGTGTTAAAGAAATATCTGTATACAGAGGAAGGTGAGAAACTGATGAAACATAAGATATCATGACATAACTACATAATCCTATATAATAAAGAGCTAATATGCTACTTAGACCAAACAGCAGAATGACTGTCTGGAAAACCTTCTGTTCAACCATCCAGATGACCTTCCAGATGAAGCCAGGGCTGTGAGGGGTAGCCCGAGGCAGCCAGCACTGCAAGGGCTGAGCGCTTTGCATGACTTTTGTGCATCAGGCCTCTAGTTTATACATAGGAAAAGAATCTAAATTCAATTTAAACATTGAAATACATTTTTAATTTCATGTTGTAGGAAAAGACAACATAATGCATCAACGTTGATTAAGAATGAAACTGAGATTAGAAATCATTCCATGAAGTGATGAAACTAGAAGGTTTCTTAGAGGAGATTATAATAATTAAATTAATCCCCTACCTCTTTTTAGGAATTAAAACCCTTGCCCACTTTGAAGTTACTGGAAAGGAGTATTTGATCTCATGTGGCCATTGGCACAACATAATTCTTCTGTATCATCCTATTACATAATCTTCACATGTAAGAGTTCTGAATGCTGTTCATAGATCAATTTCCCCCAAACTAGGTACTCAATATAGACATATGGAGGAAGTGTTTGCTGTTTGTGCAATATATGAAAAAAAATAATAAAAAGGCTGTATCCTATATAATAAAAGGCTAATATGCAAATTGTTCCCTTGAGAGTTTGACCGGGAGTTTGACTGCTCACTATGATGTGCACTGACCACCAGGTGGCAGCACAGAACAAAGGAAGGCCCCAGCTGACAGCTGGCAGTCAGGGGAAGAAAGGCCCCAATTGGCCCTGATCACCGGCCCGGCCTAAGGACCCTACCCATGCAGGAATTTTGTGCACTGAACCTCTAGTATAAAATATTCAAATGTGCACAGTCAGAACTTCCAATCTCATAACTGTTTTATAGAATATATTTTTATAAATTGAAATCTGACAATGTTTATGTATGTGTCAGATGTTAATGCTCTAAATGTCCTTTAATTGTTTTTAGATAACTTTTAGAACCTGTATAACAAGTGCTCCAGACATTCTATGTGCTAATTCTAATCAGTGACCTAAGTATCTAAATAATATAGAATATATTTCCAAATGCTTAAATGGCTTATTTCCATGGATGGTGGGTTTTTAGAAAACTTGTATAACAGTTCATGGTTTAAAACAGCATTTTCCTAGGGTGTTAGAAAGTTTGATCTGCTTAAATTGCTATTTAAACTATTATTCTAAAAATTCTTATTCCAAATACTCATTTATGACTGCTCAGATATATTTATGGTATTGATTTTTACTAAGAATAGTTTTATAGAAAATTTATGACCCAACAGATTCCATTTTTTTAATAATTTTATTTCTGCTGTTATTAGGTTTTGATCCCTAGGCTGGTTCAAAATAAAAAACCAAAAATAAAATGGAACCAATTCAGGTAATTTATGCGAAAATTAATTGGACAATGAAACAACTCACAAGTCATAACTTCACAGATGCTCAAAACAATCTTAGGGCTAACCAGAAGGGTTTGATTAAATGGTTATTTTTCCGTAGTAACAATCACTTGTAAGATGCTATGCATTTGTATTCAACTCTTTTATTTATTTACTAGGGGCTCGGTACATGAAATTTGTGCACCTGGGTGGGAGGAGGTTCCTCAGCCCAGCCTGCCCCCTCTCACATATTGGGAACCCTCAGGGGGTGTCCTACTGATGGCTTAGGCCCGCTCCCTGATCCCCTGGAGAAGTGGGCCTAAGCTGAAGTCTGGCCTCCCTTTGTGGGAGGTGACCAGGCTAATCAGGGG
>PVJC01049354.1:0-12207 GCA_004026665.1 Murina feae | reverse complement strand
TCGGAGCTGAGCTGAGGGGCGCAGCTTCACTTTCCCTCCTGCCGCAATGGAAAGGGCTGTTTACTCAGGTCCGTGAGTGGCGGCCGCCATGTTGGCTGGGCTAATTTGCATACAGCCGCTCTGATTGGCTGGTGGGCGTGGCTTACCCTGTCTCGGAGAAACAGTTAATTTTAATATTTCGCTTTTATTAGTTTAGATTGGATCTGTTAGTATTGTTAGGTAATCATAATAATTGTTTAATCTGCCAGCGGCTCAGTTTCACTCCTTTGTCGTGGCTTTGACCAGCTGGAGACTCGAGGACCAAAGATATTATTGCTTTTCAACTATCTCCCCAACATTTGTGGGAAGAATGGGTAGGACCCCCTCCTCTAACTGATCCATCCCATTGTCCATCAATTCTAGAAACCCACCTCCTCCTCCCATTGCAAGTAACTCTATGGATAGCCAGGCCAGGGACTTCTCAGAGGGCAGACAGGTGGTGGAAGAGCAAGCAGGAGAGGAAGGGGACAGGATTTAGAAAGTGGGTAACCATCGCCACCCACGGCCGGCTTCCTTCCCAAAGCCGGGTCTGGCCAAGGCCAGATCCCCTACATTCATCTCGGGCCAGATTTCTGTTACTTTGGGCACATTGATACAAACACACATAGACACAAGCACGCACACGCACACACACACACAACTACCGAATCAGCGGTGTCAGTGAATTTCCCTCCTGAGTGTTCTTGCCTTCGTTAGGGATAATTTTTCCCGGGAAGCGGTTCCAAGCACGTCAAATGGGACCACACCAGCTCTCAGAATCTGAAGGCTGAGCCTCCTGGCCACCCAGACTCATGTCCCGTGGTTCGTTTCCTTGCTTATGTCTGATCACTCATTTGTTCTCCTCGTCTTGCTCATCTGCTTGTAAACTAAGCCCGCGCCCCTTCAAGGGAGATGGAGGCAAATGGCAGGCCCTGGGGATGGTAGACGGTCCGCCAGGGGTCACCTAAAGGTTCAGAATAAATAAGGTGTGTGTGTGTGTGTGGAGGGTATTTTCCTTTGGGTGTCAGTTTTACCCAAATATTTAAGGCTAAAAAAAAATGTTTTTTATACAAACACAGATAAATTTTGGAGTAGAATTCAAAGTTTAGATAGCTTTTTAATATAAAACCAGAAACTTCAAGATATTTTTTGCATCGGCTTTGGGATATGATTTGGCCCAAATCTAGCCCTTGAGTGTTTGCTTTTACTGCAATTAGGGCTACTTATGAAGGTAGATAGGTGCCCCAATGTCTTTCCTGGAGGGACTTTGAAGAACAGCCACCCCAGGTTACTCATTTTAATCTTTATTACGGCCTGAGGTGGGGTTGTTAACCTGGTTTTACAGAGGAGGATCCCAAGGCTCCACGTCATGGTCCTCGGTCAGGGTCAGGCTACTGGAAACAGATGTAGTCTCTGCCCGACTATGGCTCCATCAGCGCTTGGTTCATAGTGACTTGAGGTTTGGATTTGTGGCTTCCTGGCTTATGAGCTAAATCTTGACCAAATATCTTTCTCTTCCTCTTTAACTTTCCTTTTGTCAACCATATCTTGAAATATGGACCTGTTTCCACTAGAGTGGGTAGACTGAGGTGGGTGTGGGGACCCATGTTAATAGCTCTACTTGCTTGAGGGCTTGGCATTTGGATGAGGAAATCAGCTCACTCTGTGTGGCGCTGGGCAGAGCTGGGTGGGAGTTTTTTGGGTGGTAGCTTCTGGTTAAATTTAAGGAAGTGACTTTTGAAACCCGTAGGCTGGGTGGGCTTGGAGTTGGTGAGAACTCTCTCACCAGAGGTATCTAGGCAGAGGCATTCACAGGCCCTTTCTGATGGAGCTGTGAGGGGTAGAAGGCTAACCTAAAATGGCTTCTAAAGCCGTGGTTTCTAAGCTGCAGGGACATCCCCCTGGAAGCTTGCACAGCATGCAGATTTTTGCCCCTCTCCTAAAAATTCATATCTAGTAGGACAGGGCAGAACCCAGAAATCTGCCTATTTAAGACGCTCCCTGGGTGATTGTAATTCAGGTGTTTCTTGGACCTTGCCTTGATAAACTACCAGTAAGTTTTAGAAGCATGCTTCTAACCTTTTTATGAATGTGTGCATGTTTGATAAGTAAAGCATTAATGAAAGCATAGGCCTGTTATTATGCTATAAACTCTAAGTAATGTGGTAAATGCTAAATTGGCCCCATTCTCAATGAGCAATAATCACACCTCAGTTAAACCTCATTGGCTATGATATTGCCATTGCTCAAGGCTGAAATCGTCCCCATTCTCACTTTTTATTCTACCTCTTCCTTATACCTGTCACATCAAATTCACCCCATAGTTTTACAGTGCTTAACGCCTCTAGACCAACATAGATTTCCAACAAATTTTTTTTTGCTTATTTTAAAATAAACAAAATTGAAACCAAGATGGGTTACTGTATTCAGACTAATTTCCCTAAGATAAATAGGGCTAGGGATGTAATGTACAATATGATAAAGATTGTTAGCATTGCTCTATGATATATAAAAAGATGTTAAGAGAGTAAATCCTGAGTTCTCTTTATATGGAGAAAAGTATTTTTTATCTTTTTATTATATCTGAGATGATGGGTATTGGCAGAACCTATTGTGGTAATCATTTCACAGTATTTGCAAATCAAACAAATAAAAATAAAGTTTAATTTCCCAAGAAATTTAGGATTTCTATTAAGGCCTCTTGTTGGTTTTACGGGAGTAACTTGGTGTTCAGTTGTGTTTGAACTAGACTAGAAGTGTTTGCTATAGAAACCTGAAGCACCACTTCTGAAGAATTCTTTTGAACGGTTCAAGATGTCTGAGGTCAGGAAATTGCCATATCACTTCTTGGTCTAGACTGCTAGACTTGAATACCACAGTGAACCTTTTACCTATAATCACCAGCCGACATAAATTACAGCAAAATGCCGGAATGTAAATTACTCTGAAAAGACCTTTAACTTTCTTCCTCAACACCATTAACCCTTTAAGGCCTAGACATAAGGCAGCAGGAGTAGCCTGACTTGTCACAGAGTAGGGGTTCCCATAAATGGCCAAGAATCACTATGGATTCGAAACTCTGGCTTAGGGTGCTCACCTTTCCACTTCCAAGAGGTAATAGTAAGTTATTTATTATCAGAAAGTAGTGTGGAGGGGCCCTGTGGTGAGTGGAGCAAGGTTCCTCACTTATGTGTAATTGAGCCATCTCCCTTGGAGGAGGTCCGTAATAGGTACAAGCCCAGTGGTAATAATCAGCCTGAAGAATCCTCCCTCTCACTCCTCCAGGGAGCTCAGGAAGGCATTCCCTGGGCCCTGCTTAGCTTCACTTTCTGCTACAGTTGCTCTTTGATGCTGTTCAAGGACTTGTTGCCTCAGTGGTTCTTGTCCTTGTTAGAGTTACAGACCCCTTTGAGAATCTGATTAAAGCCATGAATACTCTCGAGAAAAACACACATTTCACATTTTTCATACAGTTTCAAGGGGTTTATAGACACCCTTCTAAATCCAGTCACCGACCCTAGCAGGTATATAGACATTAAGTTAAGAAGTGCCCCGGATTGCCCAGTCGGTGGGCTGCAATATTAATGGCTGCCACCCTCATGACACCATAGATGACATCAACAGATCTACAGTAGTGCAGTGGAATGCCCAGCTAGTTAAGAACTACAAAGGAGCACTGGCTGGTGTGCTAAGTGGTTAGAACACCAGCCCATGCATCAAAGGGTTGTGGGTTCAATTCCCAATCAAGGGCACATACTTGGGTTGCAAGTTCGATCCCCTGCCCTGGTCAGGGCACATGCAGGAGGCAACAAATCAATGTGTCTCACATTGATGTCTCTCTTTCTCTCTCTCTCTCTCTCTCTCCCCCTCCCTCCCTTCAATTCTCTCTAAAAATCAATGGGGGAAAAAATCCTCAAATGAGGATTAATAACAGCAACAACAACATCAAAACAACAACAAAAAGAACTACAAAGGAAAATATTTCAATTAAAGATCATTTGATATGGACATTTTGGCTAAGATCATTTGATAACCAAAAAAAAAAAAAGCTCTGAAGTTGGGCAATGTCTGTCAAAAAAAATGCCTTGGAATTCTAGAAATTTATTCCAAATATGTATTTGGGCATGTGTGTAGAGACATGTGTACAAGGGTATTTGCATTGCAGCCTCTTTTGTAGCAATAAAAGGTTATAAATTGCCTAAATGTCTATCAGTAAAAGACTGATTAAATTATGGACTATCCATGCAGAGCAATATTATGCAGCTCTTAAAAAGTAATACCGATTGCCCTGGCTGGGTGGCTCAGTTGGTTGGAGTGTTGTCCTGTACACCAAAGGGTTGTGGGTTTGATTCCAGGTCAGGGCACATACGTAGATTGTGGGTTCAGTCCTCCATCAGGGCACATACAGGAGATAACCAACTGATGTTTTTCTTTCACATGGATATTTCTTTCTCTCTCTAAAAAACATATCCTTGGGTGAGGCTTTAAAAAAAAGTAATGCAGATTGATAGAAATAGATACAAGATGATATCAGAGGTACTTTTTTTTTCTTACAAAAGCAAAATACAGGTTTTCATGGTAAGCTACCATTTCTGTGGATAAGAATGGCAGAGGCCATCTATATTCTTATATACTTGTTAATACATTAACTACTTGTGAAAGAATACACAGGAAAAGAGTTACCAATATCACCTGCCCATTTTAACATCGTAAAGGAGAAGAATGAAACAGAGATGAAGAAGGTATAATTATCAAATTTTCCACCTTGAAAATTAATGTATGATCATATACGTTCTCACTTGAATACAAAGAGCCAACATGCAGTTATGCTTCAGCATCCACTCTACCACCTACACTACAACTGCATCTGCCTTAAGTTTAATTTCAGTTCCTCTCATCTACTGACTTATCTCAAGTCAGTCCTAGTGTTTTTGGTTTTGTCCTGAGTTTCTTCCTTTGTCTTCCCATACCTTCATGAGGTTTAAAAAAATATTTTTTTTTATTTATTTTAAAAAGAGAGTAAGGGAGAGAGAGAGAGAAACATCGATCGGCAGCCTTCTGCACACTCCCACCAGAGACAGAGCCTGCAGCTGGGCATGTGCCTGGACAGGGAATTGAACTGTCGCACTCTTGGTACAAGGAAGGACACCCAATCCAATGAGTCACACTGGCCAGGCCCTCAGGAGGTTTCTCATGAGAATTCGGGAGAGGCTGCATCAGAAATAGCAAGTTCCTTATGTGAATCAGAAATCCCCTGTGGAAGATGTTTAACTGTTTTTGTATTCTTCTGCCAGGGTCAACTTGGATTCTGGAAACATTTGGAACTAGAACCCTGCCCTGGCCCTCTGAAGGGGTGGCTGACCAAGGGCAGGGGGAGTTGCCCACAAAGCTAGAAGATTTGTAGGGCATAGGAGGCTTCAGAATAAAATGGAACACTTGAGAGCAGTGTTTATTCTTAGCTCACTCCCAGATCGCTAAGGCTGCCCTGGCCCACTGAAGGAAAATCTATGAAGGAAAATTCAGCTGCTTTTCCTATCCACCTGCGCAGTGTTTGTATCCCTCGGGGGCAAACGGAAGTGGTGTTGGTAGGGAAATGACTGGACTGCATAATACCTGTTTTCTTACCTACAGGCAAATAAGACCGAGCAGGACAGCAGGAAGCCTGGCTGAATGTCTGCCTTTCTCACTGACTCACTGCAAATCCCTTCCCTCCTGCACAGTAGCTCCCCTTATACACTGGTGATACGTTCCAAGAACCCCAGTGATGCTTAAAACTGCAGATAGTACTGAATCTGATGGTACACTGGGTTTTCCTATACAAACATGCCTATCATACGGTTTCATTTGTAAATTAGACACAGTAAGAGATTAATAGCAATGACTAATAATAAAATAGATCAATTATAACAACATACTGTAATAAAGTCAGTTATAACAAACTGACTGTGCTCTGTCTGTCTCTCTCTCTCTCTGTCTCTGATAACCAAGATAGCAACTAAGTGACTAACAGGCAGGTGGTGTATACAGCATGGATATTGCTGGACATAGGGGCGAGTCCCGTCCTGGGTGGAACAGAAGGGACAGTGCGAGATTTCACCCTGCTACTCAGAACAGCACGAAATTTAAAACTTATTAATTGTTTATTTCTGGAATTTTCCATTCAGTATTTTTGGACCGTGGTTGACCATAGGTAATTGAAACCACAGAAAGTGAAACCGCGGATAAGGGAAGATGACTATAGTTTTCTCTTCGGGTCTAGTCTGTCTCTTCCCTTTCTGCATGACAAGGATTTTGTGAAGAAAGATGCAGTGGATTTTATCATCTTTGGGAAAGATGATACGAGAAAAGACCAGATGTTAAATTCAAGGTTCTTTTTTTTTTCTGATGAGAAAATTATTTGAATACAAAGAACCAACATGTAGTGATGCTTCAGCATCCATTCTGCCACCCTGGTATCTACCTCAACACCTGTTGGCTGGTGTGAGGGTGAGTAGGGTTACTAATAGGTCCATCTCACAGTTCCTTAACTCAGGTGCTTCATCCAAGGCATTCTTCTTATTTTATCCCTGAGGCTTCTGATTGCTGAGACAAGAGAAGCTATAAACCTTGGGATTTGCGCCTCCAGATAAGGTAGCCTGTAGTTTGTGACTCATAGGGACAGGCCAGAGGTGACGCAAGTGCAGTTGGACCTGTGAGAGTTCCTAGTAATAGAACAGACAAGAACTGGAGGTCAGTGCCCGTGGCTTATGATCAACTGGGTTCCCGGCATTAAATTCTTACTTGCCTAGAGAAATTTGCTTATGGTATTTCTGAAGAAGGAACATGGAATTTAAGTGACCCTTGATTCTAAAATAACTCTGGAAATGAATCGGGAAACAAGATGAAAGCCTAACTATGCTGGACAATTTTTTTCTTTGAATAATTGTTATACCTGAGGACATATGATTTTACCCAGGATGCTGTGCAAAAGATTTGTGGATTTTCAGATTCTCCACTGAGTTAGATTTTTACCTTAGAGTGGATATTGCTAAATGAAGGATGACAGCAGCATGCTTCCCCTGAGAGGCCACTGTCACCCTACAAAGCTGAGACCTTGGCCTCTTTTTATTGAGGCATAATTCACATACAATAAAATGCACACATTTTAGTAGTTAGTTGGATGAGCGTTTTTTTTAAAGGAGTTCACATTTTTTAATTACTTTTACAAATTGCAGTAAAATACATATAAGATTTACCACACTATTTTAAGTGTACAGTTCTTAAGTGTTAGGTATACAGTTAATTATTTTTAAGCACATTTACATTGTTGTGCAATCATCACCGACATCCATCCACAGAACTCTTTCATCTTACGAAACTGAAACTCTGCCTGTTAAACTATACAACTCTATGTTAGCCCCTTATTCCATCCCCTGCCACTGCCATTCTACTGTCTGTTTTATGAATTTGGCTACTGTAAGTATCTCAGCATCATGTCCTCAAGGTTCACCCATGTTGTAGCATGTATCAAATTTCCTTCCTTGCCCAGCTGCTGTGGCTCGGTGGTTGAGTGTTGACCCGTGAACCAGGAGGTCAGAGTTTGATTCCCTGTCAGTGCACATGCCAGGGTTTGCAGGCTTGATACCTGGTAGGGGGCGTGCAGGAGGCAGGCGATCAATGATTCTCTCTCATCACTGATGTCTCTTTTCCTCTTGGTTCCTCTCTCTGAAATCAATGAAAGCATATTTTTTTAAATTCCTTCCTTGCCCTAACCGGTTTAGCTCAGTGGATAGAGCGTCGGCCTGTGGACTGAAGGGTCCCAGGTTCGATTCCAGTCAAAGGCATGTATGTACCTTGGTTGCGGCCACATCCTCAGTGGGGAGTGTGCAGGAGGCGGCTGATCGATGTTTCCCTCTCATCGATGTTTCTAACTCCCTTCCCTCTCCCTTCCTCTCTGTAAAAAATCAATAAAGTATATTTTTTTAAAAATTCCTTCCTTTTTATTGATTTCAGAGAGGAAGGGAGAGGGAGAGAGAGGGAAAGATATAGAAACATCAATGATGAGAGAGAACCATTAATTGGCTGCCTCCTGCATGCCCCACACTGGGGATCGAGCCCACAACCCAGGCATATGCCCTGACCAACAATTGAACCTTGATCTCCTAGTTCATAAGTCAATGCTCAACCACTGAATCATGCCAGCCAGGCAGTATATATAAGCTTTGCTTGTTCTAAAATTTCATATAAAACTTTGTTTGGCTTCATTTATTCAGAATAATGTTTATTTGTCAATATTGGTTTTTATGGCTAGTACATTTTTGTGTCTTCAGAAATCCTTGCCTGCCTCAAGGTAGAAAATACAGTAAACCCCAGTGTGACTGGTGTAATCAAAACTATGCTGATGCTTCTTTAGTGAATACCACGGGGCTCAGTAACCAGGTGAGGGGAGGGGACTGTGGGCAGAGCTGAAAGGGCCGTGGGGAACCTTCTTGGAGACCAGGCCTTCAGGAAGCCCAAGGAGCCAAAGTGATTAAAACGGGTCCTGCGGCTGCAGGAGCAGCGAGGTCAGTCAGCAAGCATTTCTTGCAGGTTCACTGTGTGTAAGGTCCTGTTAAGAATTCAAAGCGGGGCCCTTGCTGGTTTGGCTCATTGGTTAGTGCGTCGGCCCTCGGGTAGCGGGTTCGGTTTGGATTCAGTTCCAGTCAAGGGTACATACTTCAGTTGCAGGCTATGTCCCTAGTCCTGGTCGGGGCATGTGGGGTGGGGGGGCAGCCAATTGGTGTGTTTCTTACACATCAGTGTTTCTCTGTCTCTCCCCCTCCTTCCACTCTCTTTGGGAATTAATGGGGGGGAAATGTCCTTGGTTGATGATCAACCAAAAAGAAAAAAAATTGGAAGCAGGAAAGTTGGGGGCCCACGATGAGCATCTGGTGGGCAGAGTCCAGGGAAGTGCTGTCTTAGAATTCAGACAACTGTGGGGACAGTGATTTTACCAGAGGACAAACAAACACACACAGAGTACCTCGTTGATTTGGTGGCCAAAAGGGAAGTCTGGTTTGACTTGCTGGTAGATGTGGAAGCCTGAGCTCTGTACACCACAGATGTTTTTAATATGGGTCGAATTGATAAACCCCACCTTAGCTCACTGAACAGCTCACTAGAATATAAAGATAATGGGAGCTACTTGGAGAGCAGAGTAATAAAAAGAATAGCTAATGTTTGTTGAGTACATACTATGTGCACCTTTCTGACATAATAATTTGATTAATCGTTGCAACAACCCTATAAAGTATTGCTATTAATTCCATGTGACCAGTGAGGAAATTGAAGTACAGAGAAATAACTTGCCCCAAATCATACAGCTAGGAAGTGGGTATGGGAGGTTTACAAATCCAAGTGATTGGGCTCTGGACTCCAGCCACTCTGTTAGGATGGTGCGGTCTTTGAAGGAGGAGGTCCTGCCTGAATGGCCATCATGGAAAATTAGCAAGTTGGCTCCACCAACTCAGATCAGGACCTTCGCATAGCCAATGCTCTATCCACTGAGCCAAACCAGCTAGGGCGAGGCCAGGTGAATTTTAGAGGATTATTAAAGCTGGGGACAGTGAAACAAGAAAGGACTAGGGAAATGAGCCTAGGCTGGTCTACTTTGGCTCACTAGGAAGTCAGAGAAAAGGGGGGCTTCGGGACAGGTTCAGGGTTTGTCTGGGACAAACTGCTGCTGCCCATTGCTGACCTGGTTGCAAGCCTCAGAGTTTAGGAGATGTAAGTCTGTGGGGGAAGATGGCAGGGGAGGCACGGGTAGGCGTGCTCCTGGCAAGGAGAAGGCTCGCTGAGTCCTTTGTCTTGAGGCTTTTATCTCTCTCTTGCGGGCAGGAATCTTAGGGGAGTTCTCAGGAGAGGGTTTCAACAGAATATTTATCAGTTTCCTAGGTGTGCTCCTTCGGGGTTGTGGTCTTCACTGATTGATCCGTGTCAGGACAGGGGATCATTAGTCATTGCAGCTGGTACTAGTGTCTCCCACTTGGTTTGCTGCTTTTCTGGATCTGGACTTGAGATACTACTACTGAGGCCTTCTATTTCTAGGGAGGTGACCTGTGTTTGCTATAAATTGCTCTGCCAGTTTGTTCAGTTATCTGCCTCAGTTTCCCTATTCCACTTGTCCTGCCTTACTGGCCTGCCTCATTGTAAACTCTGTGAACAAAAGAATAAGTTGTGTTTTAAGTCTAAAGGAGCACTGCCTCTAGCAGTATAAGCAACTGCCACCAAGGGCTTGAGAAAACATGGAAGAGCTGTGCTGAACCCATAGCTTTGAATGAAAGTCTGTAATGTTTTTGTTTTTGGTTCAGAGCAAAAGCTAGATATTTCTTCTCTTACTTGCTACTGATGCATACTGAATAATATTATTACTATATTAATGTGGCTAGCACTAGGATAAACATAATCAAAAGGGTTGTTATTTCTAAACTCCTTTGATACTAGCTGCAGAGCCCAGAACAAGTAATACAAGACTAGCTGTCCTGGTGCTGAGCCACTAAGCAGTGGCCGGGCCTGACCTGTGGAGGAGTGAGCCCCATGACCAGCGGGAGAATGACGGAAGGCTGGGCGATGACCATTCAGAAAGGCTGTAGAGAGCCTCGCAGTGGGAAGGAAGTTCAACTGAGTCATCCCAACAGCCTCCAGAAAACTATCCCATATGCTTTTTCGGTGCAAGAATAGCTTCTTTTTTTTCTTTTTAAATATATTTTATTGATTTTTCACAGAGAGGAAGAGAGAGGGACAGAAAGCCAGAAACATCAGTGAGAGAGAAGCATCGATCAGCTGCCTCCTGCACACTCCCCACTGGTGATGTGCTCGCAACCAAGGTACATGCCCTTGACCGGAATCGAACCTGGGACCCTTGAGTCTGCAGGCCGACACTTTATCCACTAAGCCAAACCGGTCAGGGCAAGAATAGCTTCTTTTTAAACAAGAGGCTACTCTTGAACTGAGAACGCATGTGGGATAATTTTCTATATGAAGGGAATACAGGTGGAAATTGAAGTGTGCCTTTCAGTGCCCAGAATGGTCCCAGGCATGGACAGGCTTTCAGGTAATGCTTGCTGAATGAGTGAACATGAAACATCAGTGGAACTATCATATCAGTCTCCTGACTGTGAGCAATAATCAGCATCACCAGCACATCAGCTTCTTGTTTCAGTGGTCACTGACGTGGGAGGAGGGGAATCCAGTTTGCCTGCAGTTAAAAGGCAGAATAGTTCCAAAACACAAACACCAACCAAAAACCACCCACTAGAATTCCCGAGGTCTCCAGTTCACAGATTATACTAGGAGTCACTCAGATAACAAAAGAAAACCAGCGCGACCTCCTTTGGTTCAGTGGATAGAGCGTCTGCCAGCGGACTGAGTTTGATTTCGGTCAAGAGCACATACCTCGGTTGCAGGCTCCATCCTTGGGCCTGGGCGGGATCAGTGCAGGAGGCAACCAATTGATGTCTCTAACATCGGTGTTTCTCTATCTCTCCCCTTCCCTTCCACTCTTTCTAAAAATAATCAGTGAAAAAATATCCTTGGGCCCCAGCTGGTTTGACTCAGTAGCTGGAACGTTGGCCTGAAAACTGAAGGGTCGCAGGCTCGATTCTGGTCAAGTGCACATGCCCGGGTTGTGGGCTCGATCCCCAATGTGGAGTGTGCAGGAGGCAGCCGATCAATGATTCTCATCATTGATGTTTCTATCACTCTCTTCCTCTCCTTTCCTCTTTGAAATCAATAAAAAATATATTTTTATAAAAATAAATAGAAAAATATTCTCGAGTGAGGATCACTCCCCCCCACCACCACCAAAAAAAAAAGAAAAGAAAACCACATGTGAAAAATTTCAAGCACTAAACTATGTAAGCTGAATTCAGTACCCAGAGAAACAAGGTAGGGTAGCCATCTTAACTAATAAAAGCAAAATATTAAAATTAACCGTTTCTCCGGGACGGGGGTAAGCCACGCCCACTAGCCAATCAGAATGGCTGTATGCAAATTAGCTCAGGCAAGATGGCGGCCGCAACCCTGGAGGCCAGCGCAGTGCCAGCGGCAGGGTGAGCTGTGGGCGTGGTGATGGTTGGCGGGGTGGGGAAGCGGTGGGAGGGTTGGGTGGGGGTGGGGAAGCAATCGGAGGGTTAGGAAGCTATCGGAGGGTTGGGTGGGGGTTGGGAAGCG
>PVJC01049353.1:0-12214 GCA_004026665.1 Murina feae | reverse complement strand
GTGATGGAGGTGGTGGTGATGGAGGTGGAGCTGATGGAGGTGGTGGTGATGGAGGTGGTGGTGATGGAGGTGGAGCTGAGGAAGGTGGTGGTGATGGAGGTGGAGCCGATGGAGGTGGTGGTGGAGGTGGTGACGGGGGTGAAAGTGGAGGTGAGGATGAGGGTGAGGGAGGAGGAGGTGGAGCCGATGGAGGTGGTGGTGATGAAGGTGGAGCTGATGAAGGTGGTGGTGATGGAGGTGGAGCCGATGGAGGTGGAGCTGATAAAGGTGGTGATGATGGAGGTGGTGGTGGAGGGAGCTCGGTCCTACAGTCTGGTAGTTGGGTGCTGAGGCAGGTTGGGGGCTCCAGGAGACATGTTGAAAGATTCATCTGCTCAGTAAAGGATTCCCTTGTTCAGGAGGCCTTTCATTTGTGTGCTTGGTGGCAGGGGTGATGTGAAGGGTTCTAGAACATGCCTAAAGCTGCAGTCTTCGCTGCCACCTGCAGGAGGACCACAGAGATGAGCAGAGATGCCCCAAGTATACATCTTGGTAAGAAGTAGGGATCTGGCCCTACCCGGTTTGGTTCAGTGGCTAGAGCTTTGGCCTGTGAACTGAAGGGTCCCCGGTTCAATTCTTGTCAACATCGTGTCCCATTTGGTCAAGAGATCTTTCCGACCCAGTGCTTGCCACCCGCTCTCAGGGAACGTATAATATGCAGGATACCATGATCGTGCCCTGACAGATCAAATGAGACCTTCTAGCCAGAAAGCACTAAAAAGTGCATGGCAAACCAGGCCACTTGCTCTTATCGTGACATTTCTGTAATAGGGTCGGATAAGGACTCCTCTTAAAGGTGATGCACCACATGCCGTATCAGCTTCTGTCCTGGAATCCACTCCACGCGTATCAGGATGATTGCATGTGTGGCTAAGGGGGCGTGCTCGGTTTCCGCGGGATGGTGAGTGGTTGCGGATGGGGGGTGGAAGACAGAGGCACAGAACTAGACCCACCCAGAGGACAGGACAGGAGCTGAGGGATGCAGAAAGGTGATCTCCCGCCCTGGAGGCGAGCAGAGCCCTGGGGAGATCATCCAGAGTGACGGTTAGACAACCAAGTCGATGATCTTAGAGGCTGATCACAGTGGGATCACAGAGATCTACCAGTGGCTCTCAACCAGGAAGCCTTGGGCACGGGAGCTCGGTCCTGGAACTGGAAAGAACGACTAGCAGGACTCACTGTATGGGAGGAGGGAGGCAGGACCACCTGGGCCCAGGAACCCAAAACCAATGTCCATTGTCCAAGTGGACCATCCAAGATCTGGGAGATGCACACAGTGTCCCCAGGAGGAAGGGGAAGCCGTCTGCCAGGACAGGTACTGTGAGGACAGAACTGTGTGACAGCCCAGGAGGTGGGGGCCAGGCCTCCAGGGCGTGGCTCACAATGCAGTGCGCCTGCGTGTGTACGTGGCAGCCACGGAGAGGGCAGGAGAGTGGAATCACATAGTGTTCACTCACGCAGGTGAGCGTCTCCTGGGAGCTGGGGTGAGGCTGGGCTTGCAGGTGGCAATTCCACTGGCATCGAGCCATGGCCAGCAGAGTGGGAGGCACCTGGCTGGGTCCTTTTGTTTGGGGAAGTTATCCCCAAGGCTCTGGACAAGTTACCACTAAGCCCTCTACCAACTACCAAGTAAGCATCCTTTTTCTTTTTCTTTCTTCTTTCTTCTCCTTTCTTCCTCCTTTCTCTCTTTTTTCTTCTTGTTAAGCCTCGCCCAAGGGGTTTTTTTTTCTATTGATTTTTAGAGAGAGTGGAAGAGAGAGGGAGAGACAGAGATAAACATCTATGTGAGGGAGACACGATGAATGGTTGCCTCCTACACAAGCTCCAACCAGGACTGGGGAACCTGCAACGGAGGTAAGAGCCCTTTACGGGAATTAAACCCGGGACCCTTCAGTCCATAGACCAACATTCTGTCCACTGAGCTAAGCCAACTAGGGCTCTCCTTTCTCTTTCTATTTTTCCTTCTCCTGTTCCTGCTCCTGCTCCTCCACCTCCTCCTCCTCTTCTATTTTTAGATTAGAAAGTGTTTTAAAATTTATTTTTCAATTACAGTTGACATACAATGCTAGGGTCGTTTCAAGTGTACAATAGTGATTAGACATCTATATACCTCGCAAAGCGATCACCACCTAGTACCCATCTGGCACCATACATAGTTATTGTAACACTAGAGGCCTAGTGCACAGATTCTTGTACCGATGGGGTCCCTAGGCCTGGCCTGTAGGTAGCAGGCCCAAACTGGCTCTCGGACATCCCCCGAGGGGTCCCAGATTGCAAGAGGGCTCAGGCCAGGCCAAGGGACCCCACAGACGCACGATCAGGGCCAGGGAGGGACCGCAGGAGGGCTCCAGGGCATGTCCAGCCCATCTCACCAGTCCCATTGGGCTGGACCCCAGCAGCAAGCTCACCTACTGGTTGGAGCATCTGCCCCCTGGTGGTCAGTGTGCATCATAGCAACTGGCCAAATTGTCAAGAGGTCAGACACTTAGCATTAGTTATTAGCGGTAGGACACTTAGCCTATATATTAGGCTTTTACAGAGAGAGATTGTTGACTCTATTCTCTATGCTATGCTGTACATCCTCCCAGCTCTCTCCTTAAAGGGTAAAGATCTTTATTAGTTTCTGGCTCCTTCTTGAGTAGCATGGGGTGCAAATATCCTTCTCCGGTAAGGACTCGATAAAAGTGTCCCTTCCCGTCAGCCCACCATTTTTCATTCATGAGAAAATGATGAACCCTCTGAGATGGTTCTATTTTCTTTGGCTTTCGGTCAAGCTCAGTTCTTCCACGCAGGAAGCACTGAGGGAATCCTGCTGTGTACCACGCACTGTCCTAAATGCCACGGCAATTGTGGCAAATAAGGCATGCCCCCTGCCCCTATGGACTCCCCAGGTTAGAGAAAGAGGCAAAAAATAAACATATTTTTTTTAACGGACAGGTGGTTTCTGTTCAGTGTGTGAGTGTATGCGAAAGTCCCTCTTTTTTAGTCCAGGGACAAGACTTGTTCAGAACAGCTTTCAAGAGGGATTAGGGACAAACGTAGCTTTGCATGGGCAGTGGCCTTTTTATAGGAGGGCCAGTGCCTCGAGGGAACAGGGGGCTATTTGAGAAATGGACTTTTGATTCTTTCCATGGGATAATCCTTAATGGGAAATCCTCGCGGGCATCATGTGATGTACAGGGCTCACGTTACCTCATCTACGTATAATGAAAATATGATTAATGTTTCGGTACCTGTGCCTCCTATGAACAACGCTCCGGAAGATATATGAGTCTGCGATTACTTAGGCTGGCTAAGAAGGTGATCCCGCAGAACCCCCGATAGAAATAAAATTTTACTGTACTCATAAAAATCTGTGTCAAACTTAATGCCATTGAGCTGTGGGGAAAGCGTGTCAGAAGTTAGGGTTCCTGATTTGCCTCTTCTGGTTTTGCCACTGAACATTCCTCACCGCTGGCCTCCGTTTCCTTATTTCTAAAAAAGAAGGGACCGACCTCAGTTTCCTACGAGCTTTAAAGGGCTGTGATCCTGCCCTAAAATTATTCTGAGAACGGTGCTATCATTATTCATGATGAACTATGAGTCTAAGGTGACCAGATTTAAAGCGGTACACCATTGACCGGGGGGGGGGGGGTTCTTTTTTTTTCTTTTTGTTTTTTTTCTTTTTTATTATTGTTATTACTTAAAATATTACAAAGAGTAATCGGGACTTTTTTAAACACCGCGGGACGCGGGACAAATTGTTAAAAATCGGGACTGTCCCGCCAAAAGCGGGACGACTGGTCACCTTAACTATGACCCTCCCCCCGCCCCAAAAAAATGACTGGGAACATCATGTCCTTTTGGATAAACCACTTCAAAACCATGGGTAGGACATAATAAATTGTTTGCTGTGGGGTAGAAATAAACTCCAGTCAATGTATGTGCTTCATGCCTGGGTGCAAGGTAAGGTGACCAGACGCCCCGCTTTTAGCGGGACAGTCCCAATTTCTAACAATTTGTCCCGCTTCCTGCGGCCTTTTAAAAAAGTCCCGATTACTCTTTGTAATATTTTAACACTTTGTAAGCGGGCATTTTCCCACCACTGTGTGGTAGCGTTGGAAACACTTTCCTTTGTGCAGGGGAACATTACAAAACTTGCCCACGAACCGCGTTTCACTGCGTAGTTTATGAGCGGCACACACACAACAACGACGTAAAACATTTTTATTTTTGCCGGTTCCCGCTAGAGGTTCCAATGTATGTTTCCTCATGTCCATTGACAGTCTCCCTGGTGGATCCGAGTTTACTTGTTTCCCGCAAAAAAAAAAAAAAAATGTGTTAAGTAACAATAAAAAGAAAAAAAAGAACCCCCTGGGTCAACGGTGTGCCGCTTTGAATCTGGTCACCTTCGTGAAAGGGCACCAAGCTATGCATCTGTTGACACTAAACACATAATGACGAGGCCCCCATACAAGCAGGCATGTTGAAATTGTACGCTGTTTACTTCACATGGGGAAGAGGAGGGACAGTGTCCGTAAGGCAGCTCTGTGGACTGCTTTGAGGAACAGAAATGGAAGGTCCCGCTGGCCAACAGGTCTCTCCCCGTGTCCTACTTGGCCCCTGAGAGCCCCGCCATCGTCTCTCAAGAAAGAAAAATCCTAAACTCCTTACTTTCCTTCAGCCTGAGCCTCGGGGAACCCTAGGGATGAGCCGAGTTCACTCATGGACGTGTGGCTGGCATGCGACAGTCAGCTGAACCTGAGTTCTGTCTTCCCTTTCTTCCTGTGGCCTTGGGCTCCCTCCATAGCCAGGCCCTTGTCCTCGCTCTTTCCATGGCGCTAGTAGATGCCATGCTGACTGTAAGCATGGCTGATGCTGCTTTCTGTAAGTGGGATGTTTGTCTTCCTCCTGTGTTCATCCAAACCCAGTGCTGTCTGCCAAGGCTTCCGTCAGCAAGCGGCGAAGGCCTGCTCTGGCTCTCTCGAACTAAAAGAGGATGCGTGCCTGGCTAGTGTGGCTCAGTGGTTGAGCGTCCAACCTTGAACCAAGAGGTCACCTATTTAATTCCTAGTCGGGTCACATGCCCAGGTTGCAGCCTTGGTCCCCAGTAAGGGGCATGCAGGAGGTAGCTAACTGATGATGTTTCTCATCCATGTTTCTATCTCCCTCTCCCTTCCCATCTCTAAAAATCAATAAAAACTATATTTAAAAAAAAATAAAAAGAAAAAACAAATGTTCTTATGGGGCAGTAAAATGATACCAACCACGCTCCCCCCAAAAATGGGGCTTTGAGCAATGATAGAAGAGGATGCTTACCAGGGCTTCTCGTGAGAAGCTGGGAGGCTAGTCATGGAAAATGGGGTAGGACCCCAAAGATCTCCAGAGGCCCAGGCCAGCCTGTAGAAACCCTCTGGTCTGTACACCACAGCTGAGGCCAATACAACCACCAACTGGACCTGTCTTATAGCTGTGCTGATACATGTTCTTCTCTGCGTGTGTGTGTCACGGGGAGAAGCAGTGCAATGGCTGAAAGAGTTCTCAGATAGGAACACATGGTCTAGTGAGTTGGCCTTCTAAAAAAATAATAATTTTATTATTAAACTTAATAATATGGTCATCATAACAATAGGAACAGTCATCATAGCAGTAGTGTTGGTAATCATAATAATGCGCCTAAAATAATGCCAGTACAGCAGATTACTTTTCATGACAGGGGTCACTGGGAGAAAAAAAAAAGATGAAGCAAATACTAACTTCTAGAAGAAGTCAGAAGATTAATATTCTCTTACCTACAAAGCTACAAAGGTTACTTTGGGAACCGAGGACCCATAAAATTGGAATCAGAGGCATTCTGTCACCTTGAAATCAAGCCAGAAGAAAGATGACTTGGGCACACTAACCAAAAAACATTGAGGCAGTCCCGGGGATGGCGGTGATGCAGGGATAATTGAGCTGTTGAGAGCAGGAGGAAGAAATAAGCAGGGAGAAGGCTCAGGTCACCTACAGTGGATTTCCAAAGATCTGAGCTTTGTACCTAAAATGTTATCTCTTCTCGTTACATATCATCTTAGTGGTAAATTAGAACCTTGTTTCTTAACTTGCCAGCAGTTCCTACTTCTGCTGACATCATTTTATTTATTTTATTACTAGTGGCTCAGTGCACGAATTTGTGCACATTAAAAGGGAAGTAATTAGAGGAAATATTTTAACACTGCTATTTGCCCTTTCTCTATAGAAGTGTCAGAGATGAGAGAAAATTTGTAAAATATATATGAAAATAATACATAAGTTTAATACATAAACAATAACAATATCACGTTCCCCGGCTGGCGCTGGGCCGGGGACACAGCCTTCTGTCCCCCGGCCTCACTGCACATGTTGCCCCTCCTACCCAAGCCTGCTGCACACAGAGCCTCCTGCTGATGGGTCGTTACAGTGTGAGGGCGTCACAACTATTTGCATATTAGCCTTTTATTATATAGGATTATTATTTCATTTACTTTTTTAAAAAATGTATTTTATTGATTTTTCACAGAGAGGAAGGGAGAGGGACAGAGTTAGAAACATTGATGAGAGAGAAACATCGATCAGCCGCCTCCTGCACACTCCCCACTGGGGATGTGCCCGCAACTAAGGTACATGTCCCCGACCAGAATCGAACCTGAGACCCCTGAGTCTGCAGGCTGATGCTCTATCCACTGAGCCAAACTGGTCAGGGCTTTTTTTTTTAGAGTGGAAGAAGGAAAGACAGAGCTAAATATCAACGTGAGAGAAATGCATCGATCGGTTGCCTCCTGCATAAGCCCCGACCAGGGCCTGAGCCAGGGAGAAGCCTGTAACCAAGGTACATGCCCTTGACCGGAATCAAACCCAGGACCCTTTGTCCCAAAGGCCAACACTCTATCCACCTAGCCAAACTGGCTGGGGTTGCTGACATCGTTTTAAATTCCCTTAGAAACACAAGCCTATTAGTAAGAGCTCGCCTTTGGGATGCACACCGCTAAGTTTTTTGCATGCATTGCTCAATGTAATCCCATGGTGAGTGTTACTGCACTGTTTTTCTGATGCCCGCGTCCAGCCCCTCTCACAGGCTCCGGGAGACCCCGAAAGCGCTCCTCCCAGGCTGGTCAGCTGCACCCACAAGGTCTATGCTACACTGTTGTTTTTCTGGCCTGGGCGCTCCTATATCACAATTCATCACCCACATGGCTACTGGGAAGAGAATCACCCTGATTCCCCTAATGGTGCCACCAAGCGAACCCAGACCAATGTTTTGTTTTGTTTTGTTTTGTTTTGTTTTAAAGATATTTTATTGATTTTTTACAGAGAGGAAGGGAGAGGGATAGAGAGTTAGAAACATCGATGAGAGAGAAACATCGATCAGCTGCCTCCTGCACACCCTCCACTGGGGATGTGCCGGCAACCAAGGTCCATGCCCTTGACCGGGATCGAACCTGGGACCCTTCAGTCTGCAGGTCGACGCTCTATCCACTGAGCCACACCGGTCAGGGCCCAGCCCAATGTTTACACTGAGGGTGAGACACTCAGACAGCTCATAGCCTTCTGGCTGGCAGACCCATGCCAGGTTTGAGGACACGGCGGGGGGACTGGCCCTCTTACCCACCCTGTGCTGTATTATGATGGGGGCTGGAGTACCTCCTTTAGAACACAGTCTCTTGTCACTCGGGGAAACAGCTGCAAGCTCTTCTCCCCACCCCTGACCCAAAAGGGTCCCCAGTGCAGAGGAGGAGAGTGGCAAACGACATGTCTGGGCACCCTTCCACCCTTTTCCAGAGGCGGCTGCTTGGCCTCTGATGACCCTGCCTCTTCCACAGAAAATCTCCAGAAGCCTGTTTGCGCAGCCTTCTGAGCCACGTCTTCATCTCGGCAAAGGAGCCGGGCTTTGTTTGAGTGTAACACAGTAGCTCAGTTCGGTGGCTTCTGCAGAGGAGAGTCTCCCCAACCATCACCTCCAGCATCCGAGTCCACAGAAGCAGAAATAGGTTCACTGTGGGTGGGTGGCAGCTCTGCACATGTGGTGGGCAGCAGAGGTCCTGTGCTGGGTTTGTTTGCTTTGTCTCTTGCCCACTGGGTTTGGAAACCCAGAGCCCTGCAGCCCAGGGCTTCTCGGAGGGCCAGCATCAGCACCCATCTCTCGGGGCGACCTCCCCAGCGCCACACCTCCCCACTGGCTCCTGCCGCGTCATCCCGTCCTTCTTTCTGTTTCTCATACTTCTGGGGTCATCTCCAGTGTGGCCTCTCAAGCAGCTTGCTCAGCTGCTGCTCCTCTGATGTAAACCTTCGTTGAGAATTTCTCCTGGACTTGACTCTAGGAATCATCACGGGTTCTTTTTTTTTTTTTTAATATATATTTTTATTGATTTCAGAAAGGAAGGGAGAGGGAGAGAGAGAGAGAGAAACATCAATAATGAGAGAGGAGCCCTAGCCAGTTTTGTTCAATGGATAGAGCGTTGGTCTGAGCCTGAAGGATCTGTAGACTGGAGGGTCCCAGGTTCGATTCCAGTCAAGGGCACATGCCTGGGTTGTGAGCTCGATCCCCAGTAGGGGGCGTGCAGGAGACAGCCGATCCAGGATTCTCTCTTATCACTGATGTTCCTCTCTCTCTCTCTCTCTCTCTCTCTCTCTCTCTCTCTCTCTCTCTCTCTCTCTCTCCCTCTCCCCTCCTCTCTGAAATCAGTAAAAATATATTTTAAAAATAATAATAATTATGACAGAGAATCATTGATCAGCTGCCTCCTGCACGCCCCCTCCCCCCTCCCCCCAACACACACACAGGATCAAGGCTGCAACCTGAGCATGTGCCCCAACCAGGAATGGAACCAGTGATCTCTTGGTTCCTGGGTGGATGCTCAACTGCTGAGCTACACCCGGCTGGGCCATCACAGCTCCTTGAATCTACCTTCACGAAGACGGAGACCTCGGCGTCCGTTGATCTACGCCCAGAAGATACCCAGCTGCACTCTCTGCAGCCTCTGTCCATAGAACACCTTCCAAGGCTCTCAGTCCAGATCTGAGCTTTGAGGACTCATTGCCCGGGAGGAGGGGCCAGGTTGGAAGAAGTAGGGGCATCTGTAACTACAGTCCCTATACATGACAGCCTGTTTCCTGGTGACAAGATAAGCCAGAATCTGGGTCAACCTATGAACTTCCAGGAGGGGAAAGGGGCCAGGTACACAGGAGTCTGTCTTTTACTGCAGGAAATGTACGTACTCTGTGGACAGCATATCAAGAATATTATTCTAGTTTATGGAAGAGAGCCTGCCTCCATTCATTCAGCCCAAAAGTATCTTTGCTATAATAAGCAGCAGGCATCGGGCTAAGTGCAATGGAATGAATATGAATATATGAATATGGATATGAATCCGGTAAGGCTCCTGCCTCAAGGCTCTGAGCATGAGGTAGGAGGTACCCATCTCACAAGAGACCTTCGACGCCTCCATCAAATGGCAAACGTGTGATCTGTGTAAACACTGTAGCTTTTAATTAACGTTCTACATCTCCAACTATGTGACACACAGCACAGAAACAAACAAGAGGCGAAGTCCCTACGTCGAAGCTTTTAAGACTAAGACCCACTACTCTGTGGCCAGATTTTCAAAAGGAAACCACCATGCACTGGGCGCTGGGGGGATGCCCATCAGATGGCGCGCTTTCTGTTGTTCACCTTACCAACGGGAGATCTGCTTGTTCCTGGAGAACAAGTCCCACGTGAGTGGATGACCGGCACAAACCAGTCTAAGCCTCTGCCAACAAAAGTGCAAAGAAAACATCTGCTTCTCGCCGACTCCCATCCCTTATTTCAGCTTCAGAAGAGGAAAGGTTAGGAAGTGTTTAGGATCGTGTCGGATGCCAACCACTTTGATCACGCAAGCTGTCGGGGGTCCCAGGAGCCAACGAGCGGAACTTTTACCAAGGTGACATCCCTCAGAGCTTGGAGACAAGTGCAATACAAACAAGATGACTAGACTAAGAGACTGGACACTCCAGGTAGAGATGTCTAAAAAAAAAAAAAAACCACACACACAAAAAAACAAAACAAATGAGAATTTGGGGAGATATGATATACGGCAGCAGAGGGAGGAATAAATGTGCGACATAACTCAATGTGGGAAGGGCGATCTGGGGAGGAAAAACCTCATTCGTGTCGAATATATCTTCTTTAGAGGCCCAGCAGTCATGTTGAAATAAGCGAGTCAATGCAAGGAAGCCCCTTGGATGCGGAGCATGCCTGACAGGTACAGGAAGCCAAGGAAATATGGGAGGACAGTGCAACCTAAGGATAAGTATACGGAGAAGGGACCACGCCTCGCAGGCAAGGTGGGTCATGGCGGACGCTGGCGGTTCCTTCACTGTCCTTTTTGGTCCCGGTTTCCAAATTATCAAGTGACATGTGAAAGGCTGGAACAATATTTCTGGTTGGCATCTCTGGAGCTGGTGTTTCCACTCCCCTCCCCCCCTTTTTTTTTGTCCAGTGCACTCACCCCTCCAAAATAAAATGAGATGGAGGAGAAATTCTAACACATGTGGCTCCCAAGCTCAGAGCTGCCATTTGCTGGCCGTATGACATCGGACACCTGACTCAAAGTCTCCGAACCGTATTTTTTCTCATTTCTTCACGAGCAAGCAGGTGTGTGGGAGTTTTTGCATGGAACGTGCATGAAACGTAGTAGTTGATCATTAAATGGACTGGCATTTATCATCATTAATTCTTTTACGATGGGTTTGAAATTTTGCCAGAGAAGGAAGTCAGAAGACTGCCTTGCCGCCGCGAAGCGATGCTTATCGGACAAAATCAATTTGTGCGTGTGTTCTCCATTTTTGTGCCCCAGATATTTTTAAATGGGACGGGAATTCTTTGCTCCTGGAAGGTTTTCTGGAATTTACCTAGTACACCATTAGAGTGGGCTGAGGGCCTTATTCTCTGGTGGTAAATAGATGTTACCTGAACTAGTTTATTCATTTTTTTTTGTTTGTTTCTGGAATTGATTTTTAGCCACTTTTGTTTTCCTTCACCGTCATCCCAAACATCCCTAAATGTAGGTTGACTTGGAATATATGACATTATGTAGGTTTCGGGTGAATGATAGAAACCGACATCTATATGTGCTACACAGTGAACACCACCAAAGTCTAGTCACCACCCACCCACCCAGAGTTGATCCCCTTCACCTGTTATTCCCACTCCCCAACCCTCACCTCCTCTGGTAACCACCCATCTGTTCCCTCTCTTTCTGAACTTACTTCCATTTCATTTTGCTTGTTTGTTGTGTTTTTGGATAATAAGCTTGTTTGCTTATTTTTGGATTATGCATATGAGTAAAATCATAAGGTATTATTTTTTTCTGTCTGACTTATTTTGTTTACCATCATACCCTCGAGTTCTCTTCATGTTGTTGCAAATGCCAAGATTTTCTTATTGTTTTATAGTTGAGAGATATGCTATCATATCTATATCTGTATCTATATCTATATCTATCTATATCTATATCTATATCTATATCTATATCTATATCTATATCTATCCAACTATCTATCTATCCATCCATCCACATACCACATTTCCTTTATCCATTCAACCATCAATAAATGCTCAGACGTGGATTTGCTGGGTCATATGGTAGTTCTATTTTTTACTTTTTTTCTTTAGGAATATCCATACTGATTTCCATACACATTTTAGAATGATTTGGTCTAGGTGTGTTTAAAATGCCACAGAATGTTGGATAGGGATCCCATTAAATCTGTACATTTCTTTGAATAATTATTCATTTTATAAGACTGTATATGGGATTCTTGATTTTCCTAAACTGCATAGTTGTCGTTGCACTCCCTTGTGAAATTCTAATATTGTGCATTTTGGGCTTTTATTCTAGATTAAATTGGCAGAAATGCATCTCTTTCTGTTTGCCCAGAATCAGGCTCAGAAGTGTTTCAGAATCAGCCCTGGAATTTATCAATGATATCACTTGAATTTCTTCTTTTCTAATGAAAATGCCTCTCGCGTAGTTCTCAAATCCTTTGATGACCTTTTTACTTTCAAAAACAAAACAACTCCATAAAACCCATTTAAATTACAGCGGTGCGTTTACTGTTTGCTGAAACAGTAAATAATAATTAGCATCACTTATCGCTCACTTACTTCATACTGGGAAGTCTTCTAAATATATTATAC
>PVJC01049352.1:0-12205 GCA_004026665.1 Murina feae | reverse complement strand
TTGTTGTGTGCTAAAGAGGAAATGACTAGAGTACCTACTCTGGAAAGCCAGAATTGAGGCTGTGTGAACTTGGATGAGTCACTTTAACACCTTTTAGTATCCTTTTAAAAAATCTTAAACATGGGTTTATATTTACTTTTGGAAGACATAGTTCCACATGAATGTGTCCACACATTATAAAACAATTATGAGATTCAAATGAGATGCTATATGAAAAAACTTGAGAACACTAATGCTTGTCAAATATAATGTATTCTAATGAGGAAATATGATGAAAAATTAGGAGCATATAAAGACAACAGGCTTCATTTGCCTCCTGACTTCCTTGAAACACTGTTACTTTAATTTTTGTATAAACAAAATGTGAACTTTGTCACAATTTTTCTTTATAAAAATGAAAGAGAAATATACCTACCTCCTTACTTAACATATGGAAATACAAATGGGGTGAATATTAGTTAAGACATTGGGAGAGAAAGGCCCCATATAAAGTATGAGTTTATGTTGTGTGAAGTGGCCTGGCACATGCCAGACATATATGGTCAGTTTACAATACATACTACTTATTATTGATGTGCTTAGTATTCATGTACAATAGTTTGTCATTCAGTTGAATACTTTCAAATTTACATTGAGCATATTTTCTATTAAAGATTTGAGCTTATTTTCTATCAAAATGCTGATATTTTCTTTCCTTAATACATTAATTGTAGTCCAAGAAATTCCAGAGAAGGGGAAATAATCCAAATTTCTCAATAAAAAATGCACCAAGTAATTTTAAATATGACTTCAATAACATAAATAACTTGAATGGATGGTAGGGTTAAAAAGACTCATAACAAAAGGCCCTAGCTTTGTTTTCAGATTTCTAAATTACATATTGAAATTGAGCATATGTAAATAGTAACATCATGCAAAATGCCCTGAATTTAAGAGATATTTTGTATTTGGCATGGAAAAATGTTCAAACCTATGAAAGAACAAAATTCTGTCATTGCTCTTTCTTTTCTATTACTAGACCAGGCTGGGATGTATTATAAATTAGCCCATTATACCCAAGGAATGATATTGAATGCTCTCTATTAATTAGAAAGGTGTCAGTAATACATCTTAGAAGAAGTCAGACTCTTTCTGGGTCTCTCTGGTATTCTCCATTGTGCACCCAGTATTTCCATTTACTGGATTTTGCCATGTGAGGGTTTAAGCTCTGAGATGCAGTGGGGAGGAGAATGAGAAGACATTGGTGACACTGTGGGACATAAGGTGATACCACACACACACAAAAAATAACTAGTTTCATTTTATAAAGTCCAAAATCCATGTTTGTTAAGGCTTCAGTATACCAAGGAAATAGATACACAGTGGGTACATCACATATTAGCAGTTCTTCTTTCTTACATGGAATGTTTTCAAAATGAGCCTCATCCACTTTTACTGAACCCTATGGAAAAGGACTGGGACTGTGGCTTCATGTGCTGAGAGCTGTAGCTCACACTTCACTTTGTAGACATTTCATGAAGTGCCCAAGTAGTTACTAGATCTGCACTTTGCTTTTTGGTCCAGGTAAAGATATTCTGAGTGGACATATGTAAGAAAACAACCTTATTTATATATTTTAAACATATCTATAATATATATTTAGTATTTATATATTAATTAGGATAGACAGAGGATCTGAGCTACATTCCTCAAAATTTGGGCAAAATCCACTAGGTAGAATTCAGTTCATGCAATATAAAATTATAACCAGTGGTTCTTGAATTTGGGAATGAATTAAAGGATTTATTTAATATGCCTAAATCTTAAAACTGAGCAGTAACTATATATTTGCTTTGTTATAAATGAACTTAAACATAAAAAATTTCTTATAAATACTTCTCCATGGACCAATGATCTTACTAGGGACTGGAGGTAATCTCCCAACTAAAGGGGTCAAGAAGGAGACTGTTCTGATCATTCAGAACTTCCATTTTCTTTGTTGTCTCCATCCTACTGGTCTTTTCTTGGGAATCCCATGAAGTGTTCCTTGGTATTGTCCCTTTTTAGTTTCATGTATTTATTTTAAGTCTTTTAAAAGTTATAAACTTGATCAAATTATATAGTCTTTATCACTTGGTTTATGTAGGCACTGTGCTTCACTCCTCTATACTCTGCAGAAATCATGACTTCTTAAGCTGCTGAATCACTTTTGCGTATTTACTTGACCTGGTAGCTCTCTGAACAATATCCTATCTATCTATCTATCTATCTATCTATCTATCTATCTATCTATCTATCATCTATCATCTATCTATCTATCATCTATCTATTTATCATCTATCTATCTCTATCTATCTCTATCTTCAATATTCAATCAATATATATATATATACATATTAGAGGTAGAGGCCCAGTGCATGGAAATTGTGCATGGGTAGGGTCCCTAGGCCTGGCTGGTGATCAGGGCTGATTGGGGCCTTCCCTTTCTCAGCTGCCCCAGGTGCTAGCCCGGGCCTTCCTTCATTCCGCACCACTCCCTGGTGGTCAGTGCACATCATAGTGAGCATTTGAACTCCCGGTCTTCCAGTAGAACTCCTGAGGGGACAATTTGCATATTAGGCTTATCTATCTATCTATCTATCTATCTATCTATCTATCTATCTATCTATCTATCGAAGATATGTCAATATATTATGTTGTTTGCTACCTCTGGTTCACTATGTGAAGTTAGGTTTTATAATTCTTTCTCTTTAGTGGGAAGAGAGACTTCTGTTTAAAATTCAAGCTGAAAATGTATGTCAAATACATCAGAAAGATTGAGTTTGACTATGGGTAACCGAAAATCAAGGGTGTTTTAAAGCTTTAAGATGTTTAATTTGATGGACAAGAAGCCTGGAGGTAGACAGTAGGGGAGTGGTTCACTGGCTCAGCAATAACCCAGGTGTTTTCAGTCTATGCTCAGGATGTTGACCTTGTCTTTGGCTCATTTATGGTCACTGAAGGCTTCTGTAAGTCATGACATCAATCCTAGTGTGCTGGCATCTGGAGCAGAAAAAGGGACAAATATATTGAGCTGCAAAGAAGCCTGGGAAGATATATTTCTTTTTTTCTGTTAATCCTCACCTGAGGATATTTTTTCATTGATTTTTAGAGAGAGTGGAAAAGAGAGGAAAAGATGGAGAGAAACATCCATGTGAGTGAAACGCATTGATTGTTTGCCTCCAGCAAGAGCCCTGACAAGGGCCTGGGTCAGGGAGCAGCCTGCAACTAAGATACATGCCTCTCACCAGAATCAAACCTGGGACTCTTTGATCCACAGCCCGATGCTCTATCTCCTGCCCAACCAGCTAGGGTGGGAAGCTGCATTTCTATCATCTCTGGACTCTGACTTGGGAGCTGACATTGGATATTGAATGGGTAACTAAGGATTCATATCAATTGCGATCATTGTGTTTGAATTTCCTGTGTCACACATAACATTTGCTTTCAGCCAGAGGGACATTTCTAATATCTCTTAATGTCTCAAGAGCTAAATTATATACCCAAGCTTCTTTACTAACCTGTCATAAAGATAAAAAAAAATATTCCTTAGTAGCAGGAATTAAATATATTATATGAATGAAATACGTTTTCAGGTACCATAAATGAGTATTTTGCTGTGTCCTATGTATACATAACGTGTGCTGAATAAATACTTACTGAAGAAAATTAAGAGCAGAAACTAATCCAGCACTTTCATTTCTCTGAATAACACTATAAATCTTCATTGCTACAATTAAAGCAAACATTAAATTTCATACTTGATTAATATGAAAACAAGAATGTTCTATTAATAAAAGCAGCAATGAAGCCATTGATCACATGGGTGTATGAATAATAGAGGTGGATTTCAGGACTGGAAGATAAATAGGTGTTATGAATGTTAAGAAGACTGAAGCTATTATAAGAATTCCTTAGTTACACACACACACACAAACACACACACACACACACGACTGGCTTTTTTAGAGGAAATCCTGACTTAGGTTATAGAAATTTTAAATAGAATTGCCTTGTGTGCCAAAGTACATACAGATTAAACTATGCCATCTTGAAACTATACATCCTAAAATGAGAATAGTGTAAAAGATTGCTGTTATATTTTCAAAGAACCTTGTAAGTCTAGGTTACATCCTATATTTAGTGTCTTTGGTGCGGGGGTTTTAGAGAGTTGAGTGGGGAACCTGGAGCACCATGAGATTTTGTGAGCAATTGACATGAGATTATAAAGGAAATTCCAAGGGAGATACAACCCAAGAATGGCTGGAGAGAAAGGTTGGATGAAGGCTAGATGAGATGTTAACCTGGGAGGGGGCCAAACTCTTCTATAGATAAGGGAATGTGTAAAAAAAAATTCATTGGGCAATTTGTTTATATGTATTTGTTTGCCTAGTTCACACAGTTGAGGGTTTATATGGGATGAAGAAGGAGCTTAATGGTTTTAAAGGCAAGCTCCATATAACCATTCTGTTTAAAATTTAAAGACTTTAGGAGAATTTGTTAGGGTAAGTATATATAATCCAGGAAACTGTTTTTGAGTTTATTAACGTATGTTTTATGCAATGCATGGAGAGAGAGTAAAAAGGATAAATTTGTGAATTACAAAAGATAAATACTTACATTAATGTTGTACTCTTGAATTTTAAGATAAAGTTTTGAATTTTATCTTGGCACTTTAAAACATTTTTTAGAAAAGAAGCAACATAATAATTTAAAAGGCCTTATGTTCTTGTAGGGGAATAAAACAATAAACGAATAGCAAGTAAATATGTAGTTTGTCAGATGGTATTAAGTGGAGACAAAGCAGAGATTACTGTTCGGGTGGGTGGGTGGAGACTGTTATTTTGTATAAAGTGATTATGCAAGACTTCATAGGTGAAGTGCATCACAGGTATAGGATCTTAAGGAGCTCAAGGAACAAGCCATATGCACACCTGGGAATAGACATTTCAGATGAAGGGAAATGAGTACAAAGACTTTGTCATGAGAAAACTTGGTCTGTTTGAGGAACACATAATTACTTTTAAAAGTTGCTGAATAAAGAACAAATAGAAATAATACATAGTCATGCATACCCACAGGGCTGTCATTAAACACTGATTCTTCTTTACTAAGGCACTAATAAAAATGGAATTTTCAGGAGAAATTCTGTTTAGGTCTTTTCCTTTGCTTATGGACCTAGTTTGTTGTTACCCATTGATTTTCTTATCATAATAGATATTTTTGAATATTTATTATGTGCCAGATATAGTGCTAATTATTTACATACATATCTTAATGATTTTTCAATCTTAAAGACAGACTCATTGAAGTTAAGTTATATAATTTCAAAGCCAATAAGTGGCTGACACAGAATTAGAACTTAGCTTCTCAAAAGATGTCACATTTTAAATGAATTTACTAAATCTCAGATTCAACTTGTAATTTTCTTGTATTTGATATCATGTACAAACTGAAAATGATGTCCACAGTTGTTAAAAAAACTTAGACATTAGGTAATTTAGCCTTCTGTGAGTTTATTAATTTGTATGGGTATACATTTCCTAAATTTCATTATTTGGAACTCTATATCAAAAGATTTAAATAATTTTTAAGTGAAAAATGGTTCTATTAATCAAATAATTTTTAGAAAAACTAGCTTATATAAAGGTAAATGGACTATTTGAATACAGGGCTTCAAGAACATTTAAGATGTTAAGGTTCTTTGAACATCTCCATGAAGTGAATGTCTCCAAATTATTTGATCACAGAAGGGCTGTTTGTGAAACACCAATTAATATCTCAATGAACTAGTTTACACAGAACACAATTTTTGAAATGATGCTTTAGCCATTTACTGCCTAGAGCAACTACCTAGGTCCATTTCTTTAGGTCTGTTATGCTTCAGCAAGAATGGACTCTGGTTATTGATCAAAGCAAAATACTTTCTCTCCTATGATCCCTCCATTTGAAATAGTTCCTTTAACTTGAATTTATGTGGTAAAATATAACATTCAGAATGAGTAACATCAAGAAACTTTCCCTCTAGTACTCAGAAATCCTTTAGTGTTGATTCGTGGATTATACTTACACATATCCATCTCTTTCATTCCTTCTTACCCATATTTAGTAGTTGGGAGTAAAGAGATAAATATCTGTTCATGTTCTTTTTATAGTTTGCTGTTTTACCATTTCTTGCCTGTCTGTGTGCAGTTTAGGTCTTTTCAGCTTGATTCTATACTCATTGGCAAGCCTTAAGTATAGCCATTCTTCTGGTCCCACATGTAATACCACAATTAAATTTGAGAAGAACTGTTATTATAGCTTTGTCTTGTTGGTGAGCTTTCTGTTCATTTGTGGTACTGGGTTGTGGCTTCGGTATAATCTAACAGTGGAAGAGAGAAATGTACAGGAGAAATTTAAAAAATTTAGTGACTTTTTTTTCTTTGGGCTTCTACTTTCTGGACATCCAAGTTAGCTTGGGAAGTCTTAATTTCAAAAACATCTTTGATTCTGCAGAGTTTCTCCAATCACAGGGTTAGCAGCACTTGAGATGGTGCCCTGAATCATCATTCCATTTATTTCCATTACACATTTTCTAGAAGTTAAGAGTTCCTTGGGACTAATACCACTTTTTGGTGCAAGTTGAGTCATTGTTGCTGGGAAAACTACTTTCATTTCCCGAGACTCCTTAGGAAGTGTGATAGCTTCCACCACCCTTGGTTTTCCTCTTGTGCTTCTGGGGCATAGCATTTCCATAGTTTCACATTGTGAGCCCCCTGGGCACAGCATACCGATCCTAGAGCCTAGAAAATTTCACAGAATTATCTGCTTTTCTTTACACATATCTTCTGGGAGCAAAACCCACAAAGCTTACTGATAGTGTTGTGCAGTGTGAGTGACAGAATGACCAGAACCCCAGACTGATTAAATTTAGAGAGCCTTTATTGACCGGCCAGTGTCCGTTCCTCCACTCAGGAAGCCCAAGAGAGAAGCGGCCCTGACCATCTGCACAGTTCAGTATTTAAAGGGGATAACTACATCCGTGTTTAAGTTCCCATAGCAAGCAAAGCCAAGTTACAAAAGCTAATTTTTAGCCAAGCTATTTATCCTCCTGTTACTCATTTCTGGGTAACTTAGAGGTCAGGACTATTCTTAATTTTGATCTGTTTGTTCTTTGTGGGCCATTGCTCAGGTGTGTTGATCATTTGTTCTTTGTGGGCTGTTGCTTAGATGTGGGAGCTCAGTTCCTAGAAACTTTGCACAGGCTGTCAATCGCTGAGGTGGCTAGGTAATTAAGCAGCCCTAAAAATTTTTCTGCTCTGTAACAGTAGGAAACTTCTGTTCATTCTCCTCAAGAATGCAAAAGCTGGCAATCTCTTCTCTCCCAGATTCTAGGAGTGTTTCATACTAAAGTGGTAGTGGCTGGATGCCTGAGAATCATAAGGTCACCACAGTCTGATACCATTTGCAGGACCCCCATATGGGTTTAAGGTATCAGCCACTCACTGGCAGCAGCTTTAGTCAGCATAAATGTGACCTTGGACTGTGGCATCTGGTCCTTTTGGCAAAAGCTCTTTAGGTGCTGTTAGCTGATAGCCGAATCCTCACAGTGGCAGAGGGCTTCAGTATTGAAGAACCCCACAGTTCTTTCAAACAAGTTCCTCCAAGTCCTCTGAGTTTTATTGGCAAAGCGCATCTACTGTGGAATACCACACTCTTATCCTCCCACTCACTTCTCTTTCATTGATTGAACTATAGAATGTTTGCACTGGGGAAAAAATTCCTAAGTTCAACTCTGTCCCAAATTTCTAGAGACGTATTGCAGGTGACTGCACTCTTTCATTTAAGGTATATTACCTGTTCTGAACGAGTGACAGTGCTTATAATAATTCTTACTGAGCACAGATCATTCTATTCTTAGTCAAGCCTCAAAGTAAATAACATAGACAGAATAACAGCTAGTTGCAAGTAAATCACACACAGTTTATTTACCAAGTCCTGATGGCTTTTAGTTCCTGGGAAGTCCACCTGGAGATGCTCACTGAGACACACCACACACAAGACGTTCGGAGAGTAAACGGCCGCGGAGGCTGGCTTCGTGGAGCTCCTGTAGGTACGGAGGTAGAGCAGAGTAGGTTGGCAGTTGGAGACGAGTCTGTGGAGGGAAGACAGGCATCTCACTTCTGCACTTAAACTCTCTTTTTTTATACTCAAAGATGGGTGTGGTGGTGGTTTATCAGCAGCTCTCAGGCACAGGGTCTGGTCCTTACAGATAAGGTTAGGACAGTTCTCAGATAGGTAAACAAGTTACATCTTTAGGTAAGGTTCTTATCAGGTACACACAGATTCTAATATGGAGTCTAAGGGTTACACACAAATCAAAATGGAGTTTTACTTATGCTAACTTAACAATTACTATAACAAACTCTTTATTTTGTAGTTGTGAAATATGGGCCTTAGGGTTAAACCAGTCAACACTGGGAGTTTTTGCCATTACTCTCCCCTCTTCTCCATCTTCAGGGGTATTTCTATGAGATATATATGCCTCAAATGCTCTCAACATGAACATGTGCTCTGCCATATAAGTTAAGGCTTTTTTTGCTATGAGCAAAGAAAACTGACTCTGACTAAGCAAAACAAGGAAAAGGCATAGACTAGGGACATAGAAGATTGCTCAGAGAATTAAAGGAATATTTGAAAAATCAGACCTTAGAAGCAACTTGGGCAGCTACGGGCACCCCAACCTCAGAAACTTGAGGCCAAGTCGTTGGGTGTTGCTTTCTGACACCAGAGGTTTCCCCTTTAGAGTTAAAATCCCAAATGAGCATCTAATTTTAGCTGATCTCAGATCATATGCTCACCACTACATATGTGTTGTATGTAAGAGAAAGAGTACATTTTACTTTATTTTGTGAGGCTGAGGGGGGTGATTTAGTATGATTGACAACCCCAGCAGAATCATGTGACATGAGGAAAGATCCACTTGCCCTGAAGAGGTATTGGATGAGGTCCTATTTGTTGATGCCCAAAGGAGAGGATGGAATGCTGGTGCTCAACCCAAAGAACTCTTGTTTTACTGACATTAAAATGGTGCTAGAGAGGCAACCTTGACTGAAAAATGGTTGCTAAACCCACTGCCCTTTGGAAGTGGCTACTCTTCTGTACATTTCCTTTTCCTTCTCTTTACTCTTCCTCACCCCTCTTTCTCAGATTCAGTCAATACAGACAAAGGCGTCACCTCCCCTTCCTCTGTTAACATATAACCACATCAGGGAAGAAGTTGGAGTGAAAAGCAGGGTCAGTTGTGTGAGCTGGGCAAGTACAAGTTGTTTCTTTTAAAAGTCAAAGCACAATAATTGGATGGCCTCAGTGGATTCCTGCCTCCTGAGTGCTTGCATCCCTCTCTCATCCCCTGCTTCTCTGTGTCCAGGCCCTTCAGAGCAGCCCAGGAAGTGCCAGGTGCAGGTGATCTCCTGTCAGTCATTCTGTTGTCACTCTGAGTGGGGGAGCTTTTGATTTGAAAACACAGACATTGCTTAGGTAATGGGCATATGTTTTGGCCTTTGTTAATGAATTGTTAGGTAATCGCTATTATGGTTTTACTAAAAGTTAAACTATTAGGAAAATACTGTGTCCATTAACCCTAAGATAATGTTTTGTAGTGTTTAATTCTTTGTCTACATTTTAAAAAACTGTAATGATAGAAGCCATTGAAAAAAAAATAAAGGCAATTTAGAATGCAAAGGAAAAAAAGTACCTGCTTAAAGAAAGGGAATTGGAGTGTCCTTCTTAGAAGATATTCAACTACTCTGAGTTTCTCTCCTTTAATCAGCTCAAGTGCCCATCAGTAGATGAGTGGATAAAAAAGCTGTGGGGCCCTTACACAATGAAATACTATGCAGCTGTTAAAAGAGGGATCTCTTACCCTTTGGAACAGCATGGATGGATCTAGAGACTCTTATGCTAAGTGAAATAAGCCAATCTGATAAAGACAAATATCACATGATCTCACTTACCTGTGGAATTTAATGAAAAAAATGAATTGACCAGCAAAATAAGACCTGAAGCGTGGAGGCGTGGACTGATATACGTCAATGTGGAATGGGAGGACGAGAAGAGATAAACGGAAGAACTTGTGTACTTACTAGAGGCCTAGTGCCCAAGATTCGTGCACTCAGTTGAGGGGGGGGGTCCCTCAGCCTGGCCTGCACCCTCTTGCAGTCTGAGAGCCCTCCGGGATGTCTGACTGATGGCTTAGGCCTACTCCCTGCTCCCCTATATTTATTGAAAGTTATGCTGTGATGATATTGAGGAGGAGAAAGGAAATGTATACCATACTTTATCAAACCATTGAGTGGAAGATACACCTGGCTTCTGGCTTAGCAGTACTCCCCATGTGGGAGGGCACTGACCACCAGAAGGCAGCTTCTGCATTGAGTGTCTACCCCCTGGTGGTCAGTGCACATCACAGTGACTGGTCATTCTGCTGTTTGATTGATTTGCATATTAGCCTTTTATTATATAGGATATGTATAACCCATAGACATGGGTAATGGGGTGGTGAAGACCTACAGAGTTGGGTAGGACTGGGAGAAGTGGGGTAAGGAAGGAGTGGGAGACATCTATAATACTATCAACAACAAAAAATAAAATATATTGTATAAGTAACTAGTCATTACAGAGATGCAAATTAAAACAACGAGATATCATCTCACACCTGTCCGAATGGCTACCATCAACAAATCGACAAATGACAAGTGCTGGTGAGGCTGTGGAGAAAAAATACACTGCTGATAGAAATAGACTGATACAGCCACTGTGGAACACAGTATGGAGTTTTCTCAAAAAATAAAAAAATGGAACTTCCATTTGACCCACTGATCTAATTTCTAGGAATATATTCTAAGAATCTCACAAAACCAATCAGAAAGAATATATATGCACCCTAGCTAAGAATATATATGCACCCTAGCTAAGATAATATGGAAACAGCGCAAGTGCCCAGCAGTAGATGAAAGGATAAAAAGATGTGATATATGAACACAATGTAATACTATGCAGCTATAAAAAAGGATTATTACTCTCTGAGACAGCCTGGAGGAACCTGGAAATCATTATAAGAAGTAAAATAAGCCAGTCAGAAATACAAATGTCACGTGATCTCACTTATATGTGGAATCTAATGAACAAACAAACTGATGAACAAAATAGATCCAGGGACATGGAAGCATGGAACAAACTGATGAATCTCAGAGGGAAGGGATGGGGAATGGGAAGAGATTAAGCAAAGAATATATGCATATATTCATAACCCATGGACACAGATAATAGTAAGGTGAAGTTCAGGGTTGGATGCAGGTAGAGGGGGTCAGTGGGAGGAAAAGGGGACATGTCTAATACTTAATACTTTCAACAATAAAGATATAAAATATATTGCATAGAAGGGACAATTAATATTGATCATTAGACCTACATGATATTATACTGTAATTTTTATCTTTTTTTTCCTTGGTTTTCTAAGGTTATATGAGCCATTAGAGAGTTTGTCCTCTGCAAGGAGGAATCTAAGGGACATGGTAGACCATCGTCATATAAGTAAAATGTTATACATTAAAGTCTTACATTCTTTTACATATTTTATAAGGTTGAGAAAAGTAACGTGTATTCATTTGGGAACTCAAACATTATGAAGTAAATATTGAGAAGAAATTCTGTTGTTCAGATCAGAGAATTGAACATTTTGTTCACTTTTTAATTCATTTAATTATCTGTGGAGTTATTTTAACATAGTGGACATGGAAAATGATAGCATAGATACAAAATTTGCATAATTTCTTGGATTTTATTGAGATAAGATTTACAGAACATAAAAATCTCCATTTTAAGCATTTAAAATATATCAAGGATTTTAGTATATGAGTGATATTGTGAAATGATCACCACTAATTCTGGAACATTTTTATCAATTCCCCTCACCCCCCCCCCCAAAAAAAAACAACCCTATTTCCAGTTCTCTCCTTCCCTATCCCTAGCAACCAAAGTTTACTTCCTGTTTCTATGGATCTGCCTAATCTGAACATTTCATATAAATGGAATCATGCAATATATAGCCTATTGTGTCTAGCTTCTTTAACTTAGCATAATATTTTCAAAGTTTATCCATGTTAAAGCATGTATTGGTACTTCATACATTTTTTTTTTTTTT
>PVJC01049351.1:0-12210 GCA_004026665.1 Murina feae | reverse complement strand
CAAACAGCCATCAGCCCCTCACCCAGGCTGGCCAGGTACCCCAGTAGGGACCAAAAACCTGAAGGGGTTGTGGGCAGCCTGAAAGCCTGCAAACGGCCCTCAGACCCGCACCCAGACTGGCCACACCCCAATGGGGTGAGGGTCCACACTGGGGGGCTTGGCCAGCCTGCAAACAGCCATCAGCCCCTCACCCAGGTTGGCCAGGCACGCCAATAGGTGGACATCCCCAGAGGGGGCCCAGACTGCGAGAGCGCACAGGCCGGGCTGAGGGACCTCCCAAGTGCACAATTTTTTGTGCACCGGGGCCCTAGTTTTATATAATATTCCAAAGTTCTCAATACCACATATTACAAGAATCTCATTAAAATATAAATATTTGGTACAAAGAAATATATTTCAATTCACCTAAAGTAAAAATAGAATAAAAAATCAGAAAATATGTCATGATGTTTTGATTTTGTTTTTTTTATGTGTGTTTTTAATGGATGTTTTGTAGATTTCACTAGGGACATTCTCTTCTTGGTCTCTACTGTTTTCCTAATGTCTAGCCGTATTAGAGGGCTTAATAAATGTTTTTTTGGGTGAATACACATTTGTAATTACAGCATTAATAGAAGAGAGGGGAAGATTATAATTAAAGGCTATTACATATTGACTGTTTACACATTGATGAAAGGGTACTTTCTACTCAGCATCATTTACTACCAGAGACCCGGTGCACAAAAATTTGTGCACTCTGTGGGGGTCCCTCAGGCCAGACTGTGCCGACCCCTTGAGGATGTCCACCTGCTGGATTAGGACCACTCCCTGGGGTATTGGGCCTAAGCTGGCAGTCAGACATCCCTCTGGCAGCCTGGGAGCCCTCAAGGGATGTCTACTTGCGAGGGAGGAGCAGGCCTAAACTGCAGTCGGACATCCTTAGCGCTGCTGAGGAGGCAGGAGAGGCTCCCACCACCACCACTGTACTGGCAGCCCTCAGCCTGGCTTGTTACTGAGCAGAGCTCCCCCTGTGGGAGCGCACTAACCACCGGGGAGGGGGAGGGGGGGGCAGCTCCTGCATTAAGCGTCTGCCCCCTGGTGGTCAGTGTGTGTCATAATGACCAGTCATTCCCAGTGGTTCTGCTGTTAGGTTTCAATTTGTATATCACCCTTTTATTGTATGTAATAATTTCTTTGGAAGGATCTTTTGAAATAATTCTCAAATTCATACCATTACTTAATTTGGATTTTTTTTTTTTCTGTTCACAGTCAGTCATAAGTTAGAAATGTATCACTAGTGCTTGATATTAATAATCAAATAAAAGGAATAACTTCTTTTGGAATTATGAAATAAAATGAATAGATCTAGGTTCTTTCCAACTGAGCTTCTATGGATAATTTTGGATGAGTCACTAAAAATCAAGACATTAAATAATTCTCTTTTATTTTGTACATGATAAACATTGTTCTAATAATAATACTTTTCAAATGTTAAGTGTTAACTTTAGGTATGAGAGTCATCATTCTACAGATTTTTATGATTGGTTAGACTCCAAGAATATCGAAGAGAACACAAATAACTTTATACCAAAGCCAATACATGATCTATTAGCCCTGTGATTATTTTAGAAATGTTACTGTTCAAAAAAATTAACAGACCCTGGCTGGTGTGACTCATTGGTTAGAGTGTCAGCCTGGGCACCAAAGGGTAACAGGTTTGAGCCCAGGGAGGCAACCAATTGATGTGCCTGTTTCACATGGACGTCTTTCTCTCTCTGTTACCCTTCCTCCCCTGCCTCTTCCTCCCTCCCTTCCATTCTCGCTAAAAATCAATGGAAAAATATCCTCAGGTGAGGGTTAACAAAAAAACAAAACAAAAAAACTGACAGGTACAGATTTGCATATCAGTGTCTTTAGTGTGCAAAGAGCAAGTAAAGATGGAAAGAAAAAGAGTTGCTACGGAAAAGGCTCTCAGGGGAAGAAAGGATAAATTTCATTACCTGGAATGGGAGAAAAAAATGAATAGCATACCTGGTGCTTGATGTAACTTCACAATTTCCTAGCATGATGAATATGCATTAATTTATATACCAAAAATAATTTCAGGAAGTGGTAGGAGGGATGTGCCTTTGATGTGAAAACTTTAAATCTAAAATTGGAAAGGAGGTGTGGGAATATCTGATGCTTATAATTCCTTATAGCCCTTCTCTTTCCAGATACAAAACCTCCTTAAGAAGGTTGTATTACTGCCCTGGCCAGTGTGGCTAAGTTGGTTGGGCATCATCCCATGCCACGAAAGGTTGCTAGTCAGGGCACATGCCCAGGTTGCAGACTTGATCCCCAGTAGGGGGTGTGCAGGAGACAGTTGATCCATGTATTGCTCTCCTATCGATGGCTCTCTCCCTCTCCCTCTTCCTCTCTCTCTCTTTCTTTAAAAAAAAAAAAAATCAGTTAAAGAAAGAGCCCTAACTGGTTTGGCTCAGTGGATAGAGCGTCGGCCTGCGGACTGAAGGGTCCCAGGTTCAATTCAAGTCAAGGGCATGTACCTTGGTTGTGGGCACATCCCTAGTGGGGTGTGCAGGAGGCAGCTGATTGATGTTTCTCTCTCGTCGATGTTTCTGACTCTCTATCTCTCTCCCTTCCCCTCTGTAAAAAATCAATAAAATATATTAAAAAAAGAATGTTGTACTACTATCCATTCTTTTTAAATTATTTGGTACTTTGTATCACTCAGTGGATGTTAAATTGTATTGATTTGCGAAAGCTCTTGATAATCTGAACATTTATTTATTATTAATTAAGACATACATGAGTCAATTGAAGAAGCAGCTTAAAATTTTTCTCTAAAAGTAGCTTATCTGTTTTAGTTTAATGAATATCCAACATTCATCCCCCACATTCTCTCATGCTGTAACATTAAATTTTTTAAAAGTAGTTTTTAATAGATTTCAGAGAGGAAGGATAAGAGAAATAGAAACTTCAGTGATGAGAGAAAGTCATTGATCAGCTGATCCCTGCATTCCCCAATACTGGGCATCCAGCCCACAACCTAAGTGTGTGCCCCGGGAATCAAACCGTGACCTCCTCGTTCATAGGTTAATGCTCAACCACTGAGCCATGCCGGCCCGGTTGTAACATTCAATTTAAATCTGTCACTTAAAATTTATTTTCCCTACCTGTTTACAGCTGCTGTTTTTATTTTTAAGGAATGGTCGTTGGAGGTCAGAGTGGAAGTTTACAATCACTCCTTCAACCACTCAAGTGGTTGGCATCTTGAAAATTCAGGTATGAAATAAAAAGAATTTGTTTAGTGATCTCTGAATAGGAAAACAATCTTTCATAAGTTTACATTTTTGTAATCTATCTAATAAAGGCGTAATATTGAAATCGACCGTTTCTCTGGGACGCCTAAGCCACGCCCACCAGCCAATCAGAGTGGCTGTATGCAAATTAACTTAGCCAAGATGGAGGCCAGCAGCGCAGCCATGGAAGTGGTTTTGTGGCTCAGGAGGTGGGGCAGCGGGGCTGGCGGGCAGGGAGCCTCGAGGTGTGTGAGGTGGACAGGGCTCGCTGGGCATTTGGCCGGCTGCAGGGTGGGCGGGTACAGGCCGGGCTGAGGGACCCCCAAGTGCACAATATATTGTGCACCAGGCTCCTAGTATAAAATAACCATTTCTTCAGATCTTTGTGTTGAGGAAATTGGAAAAACAAGTAGTGCTGATTTTATCTTTTAAATAATGTAATGCATTCTCTATAGTCATCAAAAATCTGCAAGGATAACTGACAAGATTCTCAAAATACAGTTAAAATTAGGTGTTATCACTCAGTCTGTTCTTTAAATAATTTGCTCATATAAGCATTTTCTTTTTATTTTGCTGAATTGCTGGACCTTATGCCATTCCCTAATCTATTTTTCACACTGCCATCAAAAGAGATGATTTTTTAAATTTAAATCTGGATATCTTGCTTGCTTACAAACATTTTCATACTCTCACCTGCTAGATAGTCTAGACATTTTTATCTGGCGTTCAAGGCCCAAAGTTAACTTGTTCCCTACTTATATATATATATCTCCAGCCACTCCTCTCCCTCCCTGACTTCACATACATTCCATCCAAGTACCTCCAAGCCTTCCTGTATAAAGTATGCTGTTCTCTAAGCTTAGTTTCCTTATCTTCCCTGATTTGTCAGTCATTTTGCTAAACCCAAATGCAGTGTTATCTTTTTTTTCTGAAGTCCTTTTTTTTAATGCTAGAGAGAATCTGGAGTATTACTAATTTACTTTTTACATACCTGATGTGTTGAAATCTGAGGTCAGAGATTATTTTTTTAAAAAGCTTTGTGTCCCTAGAACCTTCTTAATAGGCACACATAGTAATCACTCAATTAATGTTTTGTGAATAAACTCATGTCTTTGAATTTGAGGAATTGAATCATAGGTAGAAATACACAAAAGAGGAGCAACATTGGAGAGGTAGTATTATGAGCTCACTTTTGGAAATCTTGAGTTTAGCTATCAGAATATTTATGAGGTAAAAATGTCCAGCAGTCAGATCAGTGGAAGGCTTGCCTGAGTGACTGCAGGAACTGCTAACTAGTGTTCTCACTAGACTGGGGGCAGGAAGTCTTGCTAGGGTTTGAAAGGTCAGGAGTTCACCAGACAAGTTTAGGTTACAGCTTAAATTGATAGTCACATGCAATGATGTGGTTGTTGAAGCCATGAGGATCATGATGGTTCCTGCCTATAATATAGTTTCTGCAATTTTTTTTTTAATAGGTTCATTATTATGAAGATGGTAATGTTCAGCTAGTGAGTCATAAAGACATACAAGATTCCCTAACAGTGTCTGTAAGTAATTAATTCTAAAATAAAATGTAAACAACCTAATCCTTCTGTAAAACTAGAATAGTTTCGGAAGTAACATTTAAGCAATATTTCTGCTTCAGATTAAAGTGTTTTCAGATAGATTCAAGATGGTAAATAAGGAAATTGGTACCTAACTCTTTTTAGTTTTATTGAGATATAATTCACATGCCATTCACCTTGTTAGAGTGTAAATTTCAGTGTTTTTTAGTATGTTAACAGGATTGTATAATAATCAACACAGTCTAATTTAGAACATTTTATCCCTCTAAAAATCCAGTACCCATTATTAATCATTCCCATTCCCCCCACCCCACCACCCCCATCAGCCCTATCAAATCACTCTCAGGCCTAGATAACCATGAATCCGATTTTATGACTGTGGATTTGCCTATTCTTGACCTGTCAAATAAATGGAATCCTATAATATGTGAACTTTTATGACTGGCTTTTTTCACTTAGCATGTTTTCAGGCTTCATTCATGTTGGAGCAAATACCAGTATTCCGTTCCTTTTCATTCCCAAGTAATATTTCGTATACCACATTTTATTTATCCTCTTATTAGTTGCTGAACATTTGTGTTGTTTTCTACTTTTTACTGCTATGAACTTTCATGTAAAAATTTTTGTGCAGACATTTGTTATACTTTCTCTTTGGTATATATGTGGCAGTGGAATTGGTAGGTCATAGGGGACTAACCTTTTGAAAAATTGTCAGACTATTTCCAGAGTGGCTGCATTATTTTACATTTCCATCAGTCGTATGTGAGGGTTCCAGTTTTTCCACATCCTCACCAAAATTTATGTCTGTCTTTTTGGTTATTAGCCATTCTAGTTGGTATGAAATTGTATCTTGTGGTTTTTATTTACATATTCCTGATGGGTAATGATAATGAGCATCTTTTCCTATATTTATTGGTCATTTATGTATTTAAAATGTCTGTTCAGATCCTTTGCCAATTCTTAATTGGTTATTTGTGTTTTATTGTTGAGTTGTAGGTTATATATATATTCTGGATTCATATCCTGTATCAGAAATATGATTTGTAAATTTTACCTCCCATTTCATATATTTTTTCATTTTCTTGATAGTATAATTTGCAGAACAAAGTATTTCATTTTGTTTTGTTAATCTTCACCCAAGGACAAATTTTTCCCATTGATTTTCAGAGAGAGTAGAAGGGAGGGAGAGAGGGAAGGAAAAAGAGTGAAACATCCATGTGAGAGAGACACATTGATGGCTTGCCTCCTGCACATACCCTGGCCCACCCGGTCAGGGCTGGGGATGGAACCTGCAACCCAGGTGTGTGCTCTTGACAGGGAATCAAACCCATGACCCTTCACTCCATGGGCCTATGCTCTAACCATGGAACCACAATGGCCTGGGCAAAATTTCAGTTTTGCTATAGTCTGTTTGTTTCTTTTGTTGCTTATGCTTTTCGTCCATTAATAGAAACCATTGCCTAGCCCACAGTTGTAAAGATTTACCTTGAGTGTTTTTTCTACGAATTTTATAGTTTTAGCTTTTAAATTTACATCTCTGATCTTGTACTTAACCTTTATGTTTGTGTTGTGTGCTTTTCTCTCTCTCTATTAGGATTATAATTTAATGAAGTTTTTTGAAGTTCAGCTTTCAAATTCGAGAAACTTTGAACTTGGTTTTGTTTCCCTGAAAAGTTTTCTCACACATTCTTTCCATTGAATGTGCATCTATTTCTTTGTGGATTTTCATTGCTCCAAGGCTATTAATAATATAACATTACTGTGACATTCTCGCATAGGCATTTGTGTTGTGCTAAGTGGTACTCTTCTTGCAAAATTTGCTAGTATCTGTTTCTCCACGAGACATTGTATTCGGTATAGTTCTATAACACGAACATGCATAAACAGAGTACTTGGTTATTATCTTCTTTGGGGAGCTAGATTCTTCTTATGAGACATTTGAGCAAAGATTCTTCTTATGAGACGTTTGTTGCTCTGGCCAGTTTGGCTCAGTGGATGGAACGTTGGTTCACAGACTGAAGGGTCTGGGATTGATTCCGGTCAAGTGCATATACCTCTGTTGCAGGCTCAGTCCCTAGCCCTAGTGGAAGTTCATGTGGGAGGCAACCCATCGATGTTTCTCTTTCTCCCCCTCCCTTCCATTCTCTCTAAAAATCAATGGAAAAATATCCTTGGGTGAGGATTAACAAAAAAGAGAAAAAGACATTTGTCTACAAAAATTATAGACTGTGGAGTTGTGAGAGATGGTTATTATAGTAATTAAACTTAACTACTAATATGTCAATTTGTGCTGAGTTTTTAGGAATGTGTTTTTCACTTTATCTTACAGGTTTTCATTGTTTTATTGTTTTAGACAGAAAAATATACCCATTATCCTATATAATAAAAAGGTAATATGCAAATTGACCCTAACAGCAGAACCACTGGGAATGACTGGTCACTATGACACACACTGACCACCAGGGGACAGACGCTCAATGTAGGAGCTGCTCCTGGTGGTCAGTGCACTCCCACAGGGAGAGCTCTGCTCAGCCATAAGCCAGGCTGCCAGCTGCCAGTAGAGCGGTGGTGGTGGGAGCCTCTCCTGCCTCCTCAGCAGGCTAAGGATATCCAACTGCAGCTTAGGCAGTGGACATCCCCCAAGGGCTCTGGGGCTGCCAGAGGGATGTCTGACTGCCAGCTTAGGCCTGATCGCCCGGGAGCAGGCCTAAGCCAGCCGGTGGACATCTCCCGAGGGTTCCCATTCTGCGAGAGGGCACAGGCTGGGCTGAGGTACCCCCCGAGTGCACAAATTTTTGTGCACCAGGCCTCTAGTAGAAATATAAATATATACTTGTAAATATATAAGTTGATCCTTAATATGGGGACTAGGGGTGCCAACTTTCTTCACAGTTGAAAATCTTCATAGAACTTTTGACTCCCCCAAAACCTAACTAATAGTCTACTGTTGACCATTACTGATAGCAATTGATTAATACATTTTTTATATTATATGTATTATATAATATATTCTTACAGTAAAGTAAGCTAGAGAAAAAATGTTAAGAAAACCATAAGGAAGAAAAACATATTTGCAGTACTGTCTGTATTTATTGAAAAAAAATTCCAAATATTAAAGAAGTGGACTCCTACAGTTCAAACCCCATGTTGTTCAGGGGTCAACTATAAATGATATAGTAAGGTATTTTGAGAATTTTCTATTAACACTGTTTTATACAAATGTCTAGATTTCCATTAACATTACTTTTAGCAAAAAAAAAAAAAAAAAAATCAAAGAAGGCCACGTATTAGAAAGTTTAAAGAATTCCAGAATATATTTGAACAATACAATAAATTTACCTTAAACTTAAAACATGCTCTTCCTAATTGGTAATATTTTAAGGTATTATTATTATTATTATTTATAGAATGATATTTAAATATAGTCATTAATTAGGAAGGAATCTGACTTCTTACCTATAAAGATTATCTAATGGAATGCATGTCAAGTGTTATAATTGCATTTTTCAGCAAAGTATATTATTAAAATTTCTCTTTCTTCAACCAGTGAAACTCTGAGACCAGCCTCATTCTATAAACTTTTCAACTTTTTTTTCCTAGTTCCCCTTGGACTTAGAATAATTCTCTTACAATATTTTTCCTTTATTATAATTTCTATCAGTTATTTATTAAATTATAATATTTTTAACCATGCATATATAGCATACCTATTTAAAAATAATAGTGGTATAGTTTTAAATTAATATTTTATTCACTTTTGGTTTTGTTTTTATTCAGAATGAGGTGCAAACAGCAAGAGAATTTATAAAGATTGTAGAAGCTGCAGAAAATGAATACCAGGTATGATCTTCAAAATTCTTTTATCTATATTTGCTTATAAATAATTCCACTGAAAATTTAATTTTAGTCATAAACCTGAATTTTTTTCATTATTTCACTGCAATAAGACATACTGTATTTTCTCGCATATAAGACGACTTTTTAACCCAGGAAAACCTTCTCAAAAGTCAAGACAAAACTACCGAAGTGGTAGAAATGGTAGAGGGAGAAAGTAGAGGAGGTAGTTGGGTCACTTCTCTCACTAGCCTTCTTGTAGATGTTTGAGATTTTCCTGGGTTAAAAAGTCGTCTTATATGCTGGAAAATACCGTAGTCTTTTTGTGTGTTTTTTGTTTTTACTTTAAGGGCAAACTTGTGAAAGTGTAAGCAAAATTTGAGTATTTTTCAAAACATGCCGAGATTTTAAATGATTGTTTCTGATTGGCAATCTTTACTTAGGAAGTGTTTCACAAAGCATTTGGGTTGTGTGTCTGCGGAGATCATATTTTATTTTGTATTCTGCTTTTCACACTGAGCATAAACATTTAATTTGTGGGTTGGACAAGTTTTGATTCCTTACAAAGAGTAATTTATGAAATTGTTCTGAGTGAATAATAGTAAAATAGATCCAAAATGAGAATGCTCAAATGTTAACTCATTCATAATTGCATTTCATTTGAATTTAATTATTCAAAATGATAAGCATTTTCTTTTAGCTGCTTTTAAACAGCTATTAAAAACATACTGGGATTTTATTTGACTTTTAAAAGCAATGAAGCAGGCAGCTAGAATAATGGTTTATCCTAAAACACCTATGTGTTTTATAAATTATTCTGTTCTTTAATCTCTTTAAACCTTTAACCACTGTTTTTCACAGACTGCCATCAGTGAGAATTATCAGACAATGTCGGACACTACTTTCAAAGCCTTACGTCGACAGTTGCCAGTTACACGTACTAAGATCGATTGGAACAAGATCCTAAGCTACAAGATTGGCAAAGAGATGCAGAATGCATAAGATGAACATTGCATGATCGGATCATTTTAGTGTCTTTGTGTTTTTAAAAAAAATTATTGTAAAATTATTCAGAACGATCAAGCTACCCAGTCAGGTGGGCTGTTGCCATTTAAAAAATCACTGTAATTAGTTTGGTTAGAGCACAAAGCTTAGCTAATCAGCCATTATTTTTAATTTCTTTTGTTCAAAGAGGATTGAAAATAAGTTTAGTTTAAATGTCTTTCACTTTTTGTTATGCCTTTCTTATAATGAAGAGGATTCCTCTAGTTTAATGTTAAAAGTTTTTGAAGTGTTTCAAAAATATTTTAATTACCATAACCCTAAAATTACTGTCTTTTGGTTTATGAAGTGTGTAACTTTTGATATTTGCCAGTTCTTTTTAAAGGGGTCAATAATGAATTTTATAGTTTAAGGTGGTTGATGGATTTAGCCATATATGCTGCTAAAGAAATTGTCTACCTTTTCCCCCTCACCTCTTCCATTTATGTAAGATTGAGATTAGAGGGAAAGCATTTTCTATACCAATTGTATTTAAAGCTTTCAGGAAGGTTATTTAGCTAGCTTAGTGTTTAACTAAACTTTTTTTAAACAAGGCCAAGGTCTAATGCTGTTTTGAGATTCTAAAATTAAATGAAAAACTTATTTCAGAAATGCATTTAATGCTTTTTTCTTGTGAGTTATGCAAATTAGCTTGAATTGCGTATATTCTTGAGTTATTTTTATCATGAAGCCACAAATGTATTATAACAAGGCAAATTGTAATATATATATAATCCTGAACTATGACCATGTCTCAGTTGATTTTTTTTTTCTTGGATTGAAAAGTACTGAAATTCCATGTGACATTAAGATAAAAATTTTCTTATTTATTTGAGTAGAAGATCACTTACCAGTGAGTCATATATTATTTTAAAATACTTTCTTTAAAAATTGTGATTCCTAACTGGTTGTAAATTAAAAAAGCTGGGAGTACATAAGGAATGCAGTTACAATCTAAATATTTCCATCTTCCTGTGCATCCATCATATGCATGTTTATAATATTTTTAAAAATACAATTAGTAATGCTACAGGGTTTTCAAGCCTGTGGTGAATGTAAGTATTTAATATAGGGAGTGGATTGGATTATGGTTTCATCAATCGAGTACTGCTTATTATACTCCAGTGGAATTCTTTCCTCACATACTTCTGCAAATGTCTGGGCCTGAAAATGTTTTTTTTTTAAAAATACCACTTTTATTATGCACAATAAAGTATTTCATTAGCTTGAGTTGTATAGATTTTTAAAATTTTCTTAATGAAAGCATATTATTTAATTTAGTTTTAAAAATCACGGGCTTTGGAAAGCATTCATAATATGAAATTTTGACATTTTTAATTAAATCATTTTCTCTAGTTTTACAATACAAGTTTTGTTATATTGGGATTCCTTAAGAAAATCAAATGGCAAATTTAAGACATTTTCAACAATCTGATGATGATTCTGAAGTAAATACTAGGTTAATCTTTGAAGATTTTTTAAATGATTTTAATAAATAATTTTATTTTATTGTAAGGTAACAGCAGGCATGCAATAGTTATTTTGTTTACAAGAGGTACAGCTGAAACCATAAACAACTTTTGTCACTAAGCGTGAAAATTCAAAGACAGAACCAAATAATACATTTTAAATAAATGTAATGTGCCTCAGAAGAAACACTAATGTAATTTAGCCAACCTGACTCAAGAAGAAACAGAAAATTTAAACAGCCATAGAGCATTTAAATCAAAGTGGTTTCCCTCCTCCCTATCCCCTGTCATCCGTAATGGTGGATAAATAATAAAAAGGTTCAAAAGGGTTCTGTCAAATAACTAATCCTATCCAAAAAAGAAAAAGAAGAAATCTTTTTAAATTCATTTATATGGCTAAATTAACCTTGATAACAAAACCAGTGAAGAAAATTACAGGTGAGTTTTACTTATGAATATATTAACAAAAGTAATCCAATAATACTGAGAAATTCATAATATCACTTGGTTGGATTTTTTCTAGAAATATAAGAGTAGTTTAAACTAAGTCAATATTATAAATTACTAGAGGTCTGGTGCACAAATTTGTGCACTGGTGGGGTCCAGCCGGCCTGCCCCAATCTGAGCTGATTGGGCCGGGCCTGCTGGGGGAGGGGACACGGGAGTTTGGCTGGTCGGTCCTGCCCCTGATCAGGGTGGGAGTGGCCAATTGGGGGCAGGGCCGGCTGGGGGGAGGGGCCACGGGCAGCATGTGGGTCAGCTCCACCCCCTGCCCAAACTCCAAGTTGGGAGACAATTTGCATATTAGGCTTTTATTATCTACTAGGGACCTGGTGCACAAAAATTTGTGCACTCGGAGGGTGGGGGTCTCTCAGCCCGGCCTGTGCCCTCTTGCAGTCTGGGACACCTCGGGGCGGATGTCCACCTGCTTGGCATGCCTGGCCAACCTGGGTGAGGGGCTGAGGGCCATTTTAAGGCTGTCCACAGCCCCTTCAGGGTTCGTGCATTGGGGGGTGGGAG
>PVJC01049350.1:0-12209 GCA_004026665.1 Murina feae | reverse complement strand
CATTATGTTTTTGAGATTCATTCATGTTGTAATGAGTATCCGTGGTTTATTACTTTTTATTGCAGAGTAGTAATCGGCTGAATGGGTATATCACAATTTGTTTATCATTTACAAGTTGATGTACATTTGTGCTGTTTCCATCTTATGGCTATTATGAATAAAAATACTGTGAACATTTAGGTACAAGTTTTTGTGTAGCCATATGCTTTTATTTTTCTTGAGTAAATACTTAGAAATGGAACTGCTGCTGGGTCATATGATAAGTACATATTATTAACTTTATAAGAAATTGCTAAATTGTTTTCCAAAGTGGTTGCACCATTTTATTCTCCCATCGGGGATGTGTAAAAGACCTAGTTGCTCCACATCTTCATCAACACTTGATATTGTGTCGTTTAGTTTCAGCCATCCTAGTGGGCATGTAATAGTATTTTGTGGTTTTAACACGCAATGCCACTGTTGCCATATGGAATGCTAGCCTCATTTGCCACATTTTCAGAGAGACCTGAAGTCTTTGGGTTTTAACATGTCTCAAATAACACAGCAGCACATGAAAAGATACTCTATTTATTAGTCACTATGGAAGTTAAAACCACATTTGGTGAGATGTTCATTCATAGTTGGCCCATTTTTAATTGTCCATAGTGGGTAATGCTACTCAGGCTTTAGATGTTGTATTGAGTTGTAAGAATTTTTTGTGTATTCTGAATGCAAGTCTTCACTTAAGTATATATAGTGGGATATTTTCTCTCAGTCTGTGACTTACTTTTTAAAAAAATTATCAGCTGCCCTGGCTGGTTTCGCTCAGTGGGTAGAGCATCGGCCTGTAGACTGAAGGGTCCTGGGTTCAATTCTGGTCAAGGGCACATGCTTGGGTTGCGGCTGGATCCCCAACAGGGGACATGTAGGAGGGAGCCGATCAATGATTCTCTCTCATCATTGATGTTTCTATCTCTCTCCCTCTCCCTTCCACTCTGAAACCAATAAAAATATATTTTAAAAATAAAATAAAATTAATTAATTAAAAAATCCTCACCTGAGGATATGTTTTTGTTGATTTTAGAGAGGAAGGGGGCGGGGAGAGAAACATATATGTGAGAGAGAAACATTGATTGGTTGTCCCCCATATGCACTACAGCAGGATTGAACCCACAACCTTTTGGTATATGGAACACCCTATCCAGGGCCAGTCTGTGACTTACTTTTGAATATTTTTAACAGTATTTTTTAGAGATTAGAAAATTGAATTTTGATTAAGGCCAGTTTGTGGAATTTTTCAGGGTTCATATTTTTAAAGTCCGAGCTAAGGGACTTTTGCCTTCCCTGAGATCACCAAGAGTTTCTCCAGTGTTTTCTTCTACAAAGTACCATAACTGGTTTCTGTTTGGGTCCATGATTCCACTTGAAGTTAATTTTTATGAATATTGTGAGATGGAGGGCTTGAAGTTCTTTTTCTTTTTCTTTTTTTTAACATAGGTGTCCATTTGTTCTAGAACTATGCATTAAAAAGACTAGCCTTTCCCCCACTGAGTTGTTTAGGCGTCTTAGCAAAAAAAAGTCAACCGGCCATTTGTGGAAAGAAGTATTTCTGAACTCTCTGATCCCTTCCATTTATCTACCTGTCTGTCTTTATACTAGCACAATATTGTATTGATTACTGCAGTTTTATAATAAGCAGAGCTCAAGCTAGCTCCTCCCAGACAGTTCATACCAGGATTCACAAATTCGTATGCCTCTGAGCAAGTGATATAATTAAGTGAAGCTGGCCATGGGTGAGCAGGATTACCTTATTTGCATTAAAACTTAAAGGACTAAAAATCCAACCTGACTTATTTTCCTTTGTGTCCCTTTCCTCTATATTTCTCATAATTTTCTTATTTCTAATGGTGTCTTTTATAGACATACTTTGCGTAGTAAGTACACAGAAACATTCCTCATTTCTGTCAGACAACAATGTTGCCGCCCTGTTTTCTTGAAATGCATGGCCCCTTTGGATGTTTTTTACTTTCCCACTCTGGAGAGGGGGATATCTCCCATGACAGTGCAGACTAGCAATGAAAGGTGATTGGCATGCAGACTCAGCTTTGGGGCTGTGATGGGGAGTGGTGGGGACTGCGGCAAACGGGGCAGGGCAGGTGCTGTTGGAAGGCAGGGAGCCTCACAGTGCCACTGTTGCCATGTGGAATGCTAGCCTCGTTGGCCACATTTTCAGAGAGACCTGACATCTTTGGGTTTTAACATGTCTCAATTTAAAACACAGAACTGTGCAGGCCAAACGAAGCTTTCCTGTAGGGCCACATATCACCAAATGCAGCATGCTTGTGGCCTCTGGGCTGCACAATAGTAAGAGCATAGAAAGTGAGTGGGAAATTGACTTCAAGCTAGAGAATACGTCTACTAGTATGTCATTCTTGACTGAAGTGGGTAGAGAAGTTATGGTCACCTTAGGCACATTTGAAAGGGATTTCTTTTTTAAAATAATAGACTTTACACAGAAAATCTGAGGAGATAGTAGGAAGTTCCCATATACACAGTGACCTGGTTATTAACATTTTGCTTTGGTGTGATATGTGTGTTAAAATTCATGGGTCAGTGTTAACTGAAGTCTGTTCTTTATGCAATGCTCTTAGTTTGTACCTGGTGTCCTTTCTCTGTTCCAGGATGCTACTCTGGGCACTACGTTACATTTCATAGACGTGTCTCTCCTGGCTGTGACAGTGTCTCAGAGTGTTCCTGTTGGTGGCCTTGAGGAGCACTGGGCCTGGTATATTGTAGCCTGCTCTTCTAGGGGAAATTTCCTGAGGTTTTTCTCATGATTAGAATGTGGTTGTAGGTTTCAGGGCAGAAGATCACAGGCATCAAATGCCACTTTCGTAACATCAGGTCAGGGGTCCATGCTCTCAGCGTGATTTGTAGCTGGAATTGTTCTGGTGTTGGGGGCTCTTTCTGTCAGCTCTTTTCTCTTGACGTGTCCTCCTCAGTGTGGGTTCGTTTGGAGGTTTTGTTTGTTCTTTTTTAGACGCCTTACTTTCTGGCACTACAAGATGCTTGAGGCTTACTTACCTTGTGTATTTCCCATCCCAGCCCTCAAATCAGCTCTTCTCCAAGAGGCCCTGGCTCTTGCTATTAGAGAATGTGTTTGTTAGTAAAGACCACAGAGGTAAAGTGCCATTCTCAGTCCATCATGTCAGGGGTACATGGTAACAACACGATTTATCATCTTAGCCTTGATCATCTAGCTGAGGTAGGGCTTACCAGGCTTCTTCACTGTGAACTTATTTATCTCTGCCCCACAGTGTTCTCTTTGGAAGGAAATTGCTATGTGCAGCCATTCCGAAAGAGTGGGCGGGGGTGGGGTTTTCTATGTAAATAATTGTGAATTGTTCTGCTTGGGAGATTTGTCTGTTTCTTACTTGCTAACTATTTTAGTCATTTAATTATGTACTTTAGGTTGTATTAGCATCTAGTATTTATTTCATACGTGAGACAGTAATCTCATACTACTGTATTTTATCGCTCAAATGGTTCCAGCTTTGGCCACTTGGCGCTCTTCATAGACTCCTGTGGGCCTTTTACGAGACTCCAATAACGTGCAAGGCTTCGTTTGTCTTAGGTTTTTTATGCACTGCCTTACTTTCTCGCTCTAAACATACCCTAAGGTCGCCTTATATGTTTTCTAGCCCTGCCCTCCAATCAGCTACTTCAAGTAGATCTGGTCCTGTTTTACGACATGATCTTAGAAACCGAGATCTGGGTGCCAGGTGGGCTCGTTGCTACTGGAGTGCCATTGCTTCTAGGCCTCTTAGCTGACAAAGTGAGGAAATACATGTGTGTATACTAACCCGTGTATATACACATGCCTATCATATATATACACATACCTATCACTCTGTCTACAGCTGTCTCTATATTAAGCTAAACATGAGTTCATACTGTTGTCTCCAACTCTATTCCATAACCACTTGGATCATTCTAGCTTTCTCTTTTGCTTCTCTGCAAGTTCTCACTCCAGCAGAGAGAAACGTGGCTCCCAGCATCCACCGTCCGAAGTGGATCTTTCTTTAAATTAGGGAATGCAGAGAAACGCTCCTGTCAAGAGCCAGCAGCACTTAAGTTTCTTTCTTCCCAGAAGGTTTTGTGTCTTCTGTCCACATTGGTTAATGCTACTTGTGCTTTAGGCTTAGCTCATGCTGGGGTCCTTCAGGAGACCTCAGCAGGTCCCCCAGCAGACCTGATTCTTTGCAACATGTTCTCCTGGCATCATCAGTGCTGTAGAACAAAGAGCACTGAGCTGCGTAACAATTAGTTGAAGGAAATATATGGTGACATCATTAGGGGGCAGATGCAAGAAAGAGAAAGAGCAGAAGCAACGTTAATTTTCATACTTGTTCCAAACAAAATTATGACGTGTTGGATCATATAAATGTATTTCTGTGTTGGAACTTATCAGATGTTTATGGACAGTGAAACTGGAAGGACCCTCATCTCTAGGTCACCGCTCCTGTATTCCTTCATATTCACCTGCTCTTTTCTTTAATTTATTGGGTCCTGTTGGATTTGGGGTAGGTTTTCTTTTTTCCTTTGAAATTATTCGTTTAAAAGGCAAGATACTGAGTGCAACATTCTTTATAATTCTACTCCCCGAGGTTGCCTGTAGCGTTTTCAATTTCAGAAGATCAAGGCCTTTATTCAATTCCCTTTGGAAAAAATAAAACAAGATTCACCTAGTGGTATGTCTTGAAGGATGCCGAAGGCATTTAACTTTTTCTGTTTTACTCTAAAGGCATTATGATCACATGACAGTGCTCCTCTGAAGTGTGGCAGTCCCTGGAGCTGGCTGTTGGCCATCTCTCAAGGAGGGACCAAAAGGATGTAGCTCAAAGCTGCCGTGGAAAAGTTGGCTAAAGAAACAGGAGCTGGTTGTTAGTAAGGGTCACCAGACACGGGGGCCCCATTTCCCTGCTGCCTCTTTTTCTGCAGATGAAGCCCCTCCTGCCCAGGGGTGGTTGAAATGACAATTCGCCTGGAGGAGCATAGAGGTGGACCAAGTGCATCTTTGTGCCCTTTTAGCCATCAGGTCTATGGAAATGGCTCTGCCGGAAGTGATTTTGACTGGTTACCATTGCCACGCAAGTCCAGGCGGGAGGAATCAATGACAGACTATGGCATTGAATAAATAGGAGAGAATGCCTTTGGGGATCCGAACTGTCTGTAATATTATAACATTAATATGTGAACTGCCTCTTCATTGTCTTACTATCCAGGGCTTTCTTCCTTAATTTTAGATTAGAGCTCACACCAGGCACCTGAAATTGTGCCTCTTGCGTAACCACTATTTCATGTTAAGAAGGTAGCAAACCTTTTACATGCTGAGAATATTTTAGTAATAGGAAAGGGCTTTACTTTTAATACGAACAGTCATTGTTATGTCCCCGCCCCCCTCAGAAAAGAACATAGCTGCCAAAGATCCTTAAAGAGCACAGATTCAGAGAAAAGGACATCGACAGAGGATAGGTCCCGGGGGTGACGCGAAGGCGCTCTGTAAATAGCTGTGCTATTTTCCTGTGGAGTCTGGCACTCTCTATATAGTACCATGGCCATGTCTGGTAGCTGTGTGTCTGAGTCTGCAATGAAGCATCCACGCCGAATCTCAGAGCGGTACCCACATGGCAAGGGCAGCTGGCTCTTTCTAAAGTTTTAAAATCTTTAAATGACAAACTCTTTTACTTAGCATCCTTGGAAACAGAATCCTGCCTCATCACTTGCATTCAAATAGTCATCACTTCACCTTTAACACCAGACACTCTGGGGGAAAAAAAAAAGTGTGAACAAATGTTAGTTCTGAGATCCTTGTAGAAATTTTGTGCTGAGCAAAATCTATCCTTTCTAGCATGAAACTGACACAGAAATGTAAAGTTTTGCTTCTTTGCTTCATCTCATTACCTAGAACCCTAAGCCATTGTGCGGTCTGTGGACAAAATCCCATGTGTCTTTCATGACCTAACTTAAATGAAAAAGCCTTCCACCAAATATGCCTGGCCATATTTTCTTTAATCCTCACCCGAGGATATGTTTTTATAGAGAGAAGCCCTGGCCAGTGTTGCTCAGTGGTTGAGCATCAACCCATGAATCAGGAGGTCATGGTTCGATTCCCTGTCAGGGTGCATGCCAAGGTTGCAGGTTCGATCCCCAGTATGGGGCATGCAGGAGGCAGCTGATCATGATTCTCTCTCATCATTAATGTTTCTGTCTCTCTCTCACTTTCTCTCTGAAATCAATAAATATATATGTTTAGAAAAAGAAAGGGATGGATTAAAATAAGAGCACAAAGAAACAGGAGATGATGGAAATGCTTATTATCTTCCTTGTGATGATGGTTTCATGGCTATATGCATGTGTCCCTGTGTATCAAATTTTACCTTTTAAAAAGTGCATTTTATTCTTCCAGAGGTATCCAAGACCACTCATATTAAATGACTTACTAGGATTCATAGCACTCAGCATATAGTTACTTGTACAGTAAGTTCTCACTTAACATCATTGTTAGGTTCCATGACTAAGCAAAATTATGTATAACAAAACCATTTTTACCATAGGCTAGAAGAGTTCTTACAGAATCTCATCCAAGTTATAATCAAGCCATGTTGAACAAAATGGAATTATTTGAGGATTTGTGGCTAAGATTTATTACAAGGACACAGTAAGGATGCATAGCTGTAAGGATGCATAGCATACTTAGTTTTTAGAATATTATTGACTCCTAGAGGCCCGGTGCACAAAAATTTGTGCACTCAGGCGGCTCCCTCAGCCTGGCCTGTGCCCTCTCCCAGTCTGGGACCCTCGGGGATCTCCACCTGCTGGCTTAGGCCCGCTCCCCAGGGAATCAGGCCTAAGCTGGCAGTCAGATGTTCCTCTGGCAGCCTGGGAGCCCTCGGGGGATGTCCACTTGCCAGTGGGGAGCAGGCCTAAGCTGCAGTTGGACATCCTTAGTGCTGCTGAGGAGGCAGGAGAGGCTCCCGCCACCACCGCTGTGCTGGCAGCCTGGCTTGTGGCTGAGCAGAGCTCCACCTGTGGGAGTGCACTGACCACCAGGGGGAAGCTCCTGCATTGAGCATCTGCCCCCTGGTGGTCAGTGTGTGTCATAGTGACCAGTCATTCACAGTCATTCTGCTGTAGGGTCAATTTGCATATTACCCTTTTATTATATAGGATAGAGGCCTGGTTCACATGTGGGGGCCGGCTGGTTTGCCCTGAAGGGTGTCCCAGATCAGGATGGGGGTCACCACTGGGGTGCCTGGCCAGCCTGGGTGAGGGATTGATGGCTGTTTGCAGGCTGGTCACACCCCCTTCAGGGTGGGGGTCCTCACTGGGGTGCCTAGCCAGCCTGGGTGAGGGTCTGAAGACCATTTTTAGGCTGGCCACAGCAGCTGGAAGCAGGTCTCTGGATTTATTTATCTTCTATAATTGAAACTTTGTAGTCTTGAGCAGAGCTCAGGGCTGGCCAAGGCAGGCAGGAAGCTTGGCTTCCTTCCTCTCTGGGTCAACCCAAGCCTCCTGCTTGCTCCAGCCCTGTGGCTGCCACCATCTTTGTGATGGAGTAAGGGAGTGAGGGAGTAAGGGAGTGATGGTTAATTTGCATATTGCTCTTTTATTAGATAGGATATTCCCCATGCTGTACTTCATATCCCCGTGACAATTCTGTAACAACCAATTTGTACTTCTTAAACCCTTCATCTTTTTTCACTCATCTCCCCCTACCCCCCTCCCATCTGGAAACCATCAAAATGTTCTCTATATCTACGAGTCTGTTTCTGTTCTGCCTATTCATTTATTTGGGGTGTTTTTAGATTCAATTATTGATAGATATGTATTTATTGCCAATTTATTGTTTGTATTTTTATCTGTTTTTTCCTTTTTCTTAAAGAAGACCTTTTAACATTTCATGTAATACTGGTTTGGTGGTGATGAACTCTTTTAGCTTTTTCTTGTCTGTGTAGCTCTTTATCTGAGTTTCATCTACATCAGTGGTCGCCAACCTTTTGGACTTCATGGACCACTGGTTGGTGAATGCTGATCTAAATGATAGCTTTGGTGGGTAGCGTAATATTGGTTGTAGGTCCTTGCTTTTTATCACCTTGAGTATTTCTTGCCAGTCCCTTCTGGCCTGCACAGTTTCTGTTGATAAGTCAGCTGACAGTGTTATGAGAGCTCCCTTGTAGGTTACTAACTGCTTTTCTCTTTCTACTTTTAAGATTCTCTTTGTCTTTAACCTTTGGCATTTTAATTATGATGTGTTTTGGTGTGGGCCCCTTTGGATTCATCTTGTTTAGGACTCTCTGCACTTCCTGGGTTTGTATGTCTATTTCCTTTACCAGAATTGGGAAGTTTTCTGTCATTATTTATTCAAATCGATTTTCAACTTCTTGCTTTCTCTTCCCCTTCCAGCACCCCCATGTTACACATATTGGTATGCTTGAAGTTGTCCCAGAGGCTCTTCATATTTCTGGATTCTTTTTTTCTTTTGCTCATCTGATAGGGTGTTTTTTGCTTCCTTATATTCCCAATCACTAATTTGATTCTCGGCTTCATCCACTATTGATACCTTGTAGTATATTGGTATATTCTTTGTTAGTGTATCCATTATTATACCTCAGCACAACTTTTAAAAAATATCATCATATGTGTCAGTATGAGCTAGTACAAGGCAACAGTGATTAATTTATGAAAAAGGGGTAGACTTAAAAAGTAGTAATTTCAGATTTGAGGAAGACCAACATAGTGAGATCTTCATTACTTGTTGCATTTCATGCCCTTAAGTCCTCTCTTTGGAATGAGGTAGGATATTAATAAATGATTCAAGTTGAGATGTTTGGCAAATGGGAACATTTAATTATTTTAATCTTTACTAATTTGACTTTTCATTTGAATTGCATTTAAAAATGTTTTCCAAATATATAATTTTCCTTTCTTTCATAAAAATCCTTGATTGATAATCATTATTTTAGCTATTGGTTACTGATCATGACCCAGTTCTATAGCAGATGAAAGGTTAAAGTGCTGGTGTTGCGATTCTAATTACCTTAACAACAGCACTGCCTCACCCAGGTAAGAGGGTGAGTGGAGCTGGAACCCAGCTGATACTTGGCTGGCGGGGGCCCATAAGCCGTGGGCTCAGTGTGGAGTGTGTCTGCCCAAGAAAGCAGCACCTTTTTCTAATTTGCCAGAGGGGCCATGTGGGCTGACTCTGGCTCTGCCCAACACCTGTTCAGGAAGATGGTGTTGTTTTTCCCCAAAAATGCTGCCTAGTATCATCGAGCTTTCTTGTGAGTGTCTTTTTCCCCCTTAAAGAATTTCCAGCAAATAACTTGCAGTTGAGGGTTGACTTTAACCAGAACTCTGCTAGGTACCACAGGGTGTATTGGGAGAGGACCAGCTGCCTTTTCTTCTGTAATTTGGTCCATTGCCATTGAAAGACAGGAAAATTTACGTATGTTTTTCTTTCGTCTCCCAGGAGGATGCCAGGTGTCTGTTCTGTATCTGGTTCCCATTATTAATGTCATCAGCTAAGATTTCTATGTCTGTAGCAATAAAAAATTCAGAGAAAGACAACTCCTATGGCTCCTCTGAGCCAAATGTTTGCTGTTACTGAGTAATAAAGTTTCCTAAAAAGGAACTAAACCTCCTCACTTCCAAAGATCCAACTTTGGAACAAATAGGAAATATTTGATAGTCACAATGTGGCTTTCAATAAGTGATGTTCAGATAGTAACATCCACTTTAGTTCTCTCCATCCTGTCCTGCCTGAGCCAGAGGCTTAGTTCATAACCGAGTGCACAGTCGCTGGTGCTGAGTAGACAAACGGTAATCGGGTAGTAATCCGTCAGCAGGAGGGTTCTGTTTGGAAGCATTCAACTTTTGGGAATCGACATCCTCCCACCCCTTCGCATTTCTTCTGCTTGCCTCACATTCTTTCCCTCCCTTCAAGTTCTTTTCCCTAAAGAAACTTACACCAAATCTCTTTCCCCTTTTTATAGATGCGAACCACACGCAAGGTCTCTGTCTGGCCAGTGGGCCTGGTTGGCGGGCGGCGCTATGAACGTCCATTGGTGGAAAATGGCAAAGTCGTTGGTTGGTACACCGGCTGGAGAGCAGACAGGCCTTTTGCCATCGACATGGCAGGTGAGGAGTGTGGACGACACTTGCATCAGCTCAGTGGTTTTCACAGATGTTCCCAGTGTCACAGGGCACTGGATAAAGGAAGCTTTAAAAGACCACTTGGGTGAATACTCTGATCTTACCATATGCAGCAGATTAGCCACCTAAACCTTCAAAACAGGCTCTTTGGTTAATTCAAATGGAAATTTACTTTGGGGGTGAGTAGAAAATGCTTGTTCCATTTTATTTTGGCATTTGTCTGTGCGGCCACCCTTTTATCCAAGAAATGTTCATGTGCCAGGTGCAGAGTTGGGAGTCAGTGGTGAGAATTGGCTGTGGCCTTAAGTTTTGGTACCTCTCTCCAGAGGTCCAGTTTGTTACAATAACTCACACACTTATGGATATATTTAATAGTGATATGAGCTTGACAAGCTATTCAGTTTAATGCTTATTGGTAAATTTAGTACTTCTTAATACATTTAATAACTAATACATAAAATTAGGGTTACTTATTTTTCAAGCATGTCTTAATTTTGAATATATCTGTATTTTAAGGTTTTTTCTTTTCTAACCAAACAATTGAATTAAATAAGACCCTGTAGCTGACTACAGATTCTAAAATGCTACTTTATCATAAAGTGACTCATTTTCTGTGGGTTGTATAAAGTGATGCCTGTGATAACTGTGGAAAGATTCAGTTTGAAACATGAGGCTTAGAGGCAAAAAAAAATAACATCTATAATCTAGAAGACAAAGGCAGAAAAGCTTCAAAATTGATGTCATCAATCTTCAGCTCTGAAAAACTGCTCTGTCTGTCTGTCAGCCTGTGCTTGGCCAATCTTTTGTGTATATTTCCCTACTGCCTTCAGAATCTCTATGCTCAGAATTCTGATGGGGTGACGGCTGTGTTCTGAACTGGATTCGTCACTTTTATTCTGACAATACTGTAAATTGGACGAAGCAAGATTATGAAGAATACCAGGAGCGTCAGCTGTCGGATGCTCTTGTGGATGGCAGTGTGGTGGCTCTGCTGCAGTGCATCATGGGGAAGACGAGCTGGTATACTTACTCAGTGGTAAACATTTCCTGAGTGCCAGTTTTTGGAGACTGTGTGTCATTGTGTCTAACTCCAAGGACAGTCTAGATCTCTTACCCTCTCCCAGGCCCCCCTCTCTCCTTCCTGACTTCTCCATCCTTCTTCTAACCAGCCTTCTGCCTTGGTCTTCAGTTCTTGTAGCCAAAGAGCCGAGCTGGCATGTCAACTAAAGCATCTGCCTGCAGGCAGACAGAGAGGTAGGTCAGCCGTACCTGAAAGGCCCTGGAGATTCTCGGAAGAGGCCTTTCCTCAATCAAGTCTAAGTTTGTGGCTCTGAAAATATAAGGCTGACCATAATGTGTCTTGGGAGAATCTGGTTCCTTGCTGATCGGACACGTATATAACCTTGGACAGAAAACTTAGAGGTTATTAGACATATTCTGTCACTTCCTGGGACTCACTTTCCTCATGTGTAGAAGGAAGCAGTGGCATGGATGGCCACTGAGGTCTACTCTGATGCATTCTGTCTCTTCCTGGCTTCCCACCTTGGGCCCCTGGATTCTGAGTGAGGATAGATTTTGTGCTTACCTTCCTCAGAGCCTTGCTTCAGCTCAAACTTTCCAGGCACGTTTCCTTACACACAGACTCTCTGACCGCTACCCTGCAAAGTCACTTCAAGGTCAGGGCAACTTGAATGGGTCTTCTTGGATTTTGTTGTATGAACTTTATGTAGATGATTTAAGTATCCAAGAAACCCACTGAAAATTTTGCATTGATTCCCCCCAGAATGTGTATCCAAATAGAGATAACTAAAATTCAAGAAAGGCACGTGGGTTTTGGGTGTTCTGCCGGGCCTGTGACAAATTATCTGATGTTCTTTCACTGCCAGATTCTCTGGGAAACTTTTCTCCACAATATGACTGATGTTTAGGTTTTTCCAAACATTTCAGTATATTTTCAAAGAATAATATAAGATACTAGGGGCCTGGTGCACGAAAATTTGTGCACTTTGGGGGGC